>VZTZ01010519.1:2642-45977 GCA_013400955.1 Drymodes brunneopygia | reverse complement strand
CACCCACAGCCCCTGGAGATCCACAGGGGATGCAGAGATCCCCCTGCAGCCCCTGGAGAAGCCCCTGCTGGGGAGGGATGCCTGAGGAGAGGCTGTGACCTGTGGGACACCCATGGCCAGAGGGGCCCTGGCTGGAGCTCCTGTCCTTGCAGGGCTGAGCCCATGGCAGAGTGACCCATCCTGCAGCAGTGTCAGGGGCTGCTGCCCCTGGCATGGACTCAGGGTGGAGAAGTTCCTGGAGAACTCTCCCGTGGGAGGGAGCCCAGGGTGCAGCAGGGCAAAGACTCCTGTCCCTGAGCAGTGGGAGAAGCCCTGGGGAATGAACTGCCCAGAACCCCCATTCCCATCTCCCTGCACTGCTGTGGGAGGAGGTAGAGCTGGGGAGGGAGGAGTGGAAGGTGTTTTTTTAAGGATTTATTTTACTTCTCATTATCCTGTTCTGATTTTATTAGTAATAAATACAATTAATATCTCTAATTGCAGCCTGTTTTGGCCTTGATGATATTTGATGAGTGACCTCTCCCAGTCCTTATCTCAACCCATGAACCTTTCCTTCTGTTTTCTCTCCCATGTCCAGCTGTGGGGCAGTGAGAGAAGGGCTTTGGTGAGTGCTTGGCATCAGCCCACAACACCCAGTAATACGGACATGTAATATACCTGTAATATACACAAAGTGTTGGCCAAGAGAAAAAAGGGAGAAAGCAAGAGAATTATGTAAAATGCAAAGTCAGGCATTTATTGCCCAATTACAGGAACTGGTGTGAAATGCTGGGAGGTGGCACTCGGAAATGACACAGCTGCAAAGCTGTGCCCCAGATCTCAGTGAGCACAAGAACCAGAGCAGACAGGAGGGTGATTGGAGGATCCCCCCTAAGAAGAGATAAAAACAGGCTGAAAGAATTTCTCATTTGGCCCAGGAGAAATGCCAGCTGCCAACAAATGCAGCTGTGTTCCATGTACACAGAGTGAAGGTGAAAGAAGTCCAAGCAGAGTGCTGGCAGAGGACAGATGGGTAAACTGGCACAAGGTGAGCCTTGTAGGGACAAGTGAACACCTCCAGCCCTGTGCTTTCTGTTCACAAACACTCCATAGCAATAATTGAATCCTAAATGCCTCCTCTGACACTGAACACACAGAAATGTGTGTTGCAGCACAGACCCTGTGTGTCAGCTTGGTAAGCAGAGCATACATGACTGCAATCATACATTTTGGCTAACCTGGGGGCATGAGGGCTGTGCATTTTATCTCTGTATAATCAGAGGGAGGAAAAACTGCCTCTCAGTGGATAAGCTCACTAAGAGTCATAGGAGCCCAGGATTATTCAGCTGAGAAAGGACTTCAGAAGGTTTCAACTCCAGCCTCCTGCTCGTGGTAGGGTCAGCTGTGTGAGGTTCAGTTCACACTACCTTCCTCAGCAACCTGTTCCACTGATAAAAGATTTGATTGGGATAAAGCTTTTCCTTTTACCCAGATGGAAAAAACCCAATGCACTTCCAGACCTTACAAAACACAATCAAACTATGCAGGGGAATTTAGCAGAAAAAGAATGTAAGTAATAATTTAATTGTTCTCTCAGCTCAGACCTCTCTCTTTTATGAACTATTGATTTCAATACAGAATAGTCTTAAACCTGCCTAAGTAGAAGAGTTCAGGTAAAACATATTTACTGCACTGAGTGGGCTCCTCACATTATTGAATCCTTGACACCTGTTGGGGAACCAGTTCAACCCAAACCCTTCCCTTTAATTCTCCTGCACACACTCTGTCCCACTTTCCTTCCAGAAGCCTCAAGGACAGTCCTCATTTCAAGATGCTCAAAACTCTGAAAGCAGTAGAGAATGAGATATGGGTGCAGGGAGGGAGAGCAGAAGCAGGGTGTGAGTTAATGCAGCTCACTGCAGGCAGCATGACAGAAATGGGTCTTTAAGATGGACATCAGTGTGCACAGCCCTTGCAGGGAGGTGTTCCAGGCAGTCACACCCTGCTCAGGAGCCAGCAGAGCCAGGCAGAGGATGAGCTGACATTAGCTTCCTCTCTGATTTCTGAAACACTAATTTAATCTGATCCAGCAAGGGATACTTAAGAGAAATTATAGCAAAGTTTTTTTTTAATCTCAGTCTGGAAATGTATATTGTAAAAGAAACCATCCAGTGCCTGCTTTGTGCAGGTTGTAAGGCTCAGCACAGCAGGACATGAGTGTGGGTGCACATGAGTGTTCAGCAGCTCATTTAAACATTCAGGAGCAGGTTAACAGGATTATACCTCCAAGAGAAAAAATACTCTATCAGTGTCAACTCAATATTTGTTGCTAGTTCAAATAACTTTCCCGATTTTCATGAACAAATCACTGATAAAAAGTTGTAAAACATCCTTGTAATCTTTCCAAATATTAGTCTTTTAAAAATTACTGATGAGCCATTGAATTTCCCAGATACCTCTAATTTTGGCAGATGGATGTCATGCAGAAATATGAATTTCACTGATGATTCTTTTTTCCTTTCCAGGAACAAACATCCTAAACTATTTCACAGTGTTTCCAGTGCCTCCTGAAAAACCATGGAATCACTTCATGTCCAAGGAAGGATGTAGACCTGACCCCATCTGAAGGTAATAACTTCTGTTTGGGACATGTATCTTACCACTAGAGAAAGAAATACTTCAAGATGGTGAAATTAAGTTTAATTCATGAACACCACTGTTCATTCTTTCTACAGTGATCCCAGAGAAACAGATCAACATATTTTGGCTTTAATGGAGTGCCTCTTAGATATTTGTTGATCCTAAAAACACTTCTCTGATGAGTACTTTAGTTAATCATAATTGTATTCTTTCATTTTCCTGTTCATCCTACTGATACCTTAAAGGAGCCACTACTTTTGTTTACCCTTATTTCAGCTTTTTGTTTGTTTGTTTGTTTGTTTCATTGAATTTCTGTTTTGTAAATCAATCTCTTCTTTCAAGTGCTGATTAAGAGCAAACACTCAAACAAACATAGACACAAACAGGAGGAATTTCCCATCCTGATACCCAGAAGCTGCACACAACTTTTACTGTGAGTGATTTTGGATATTTTCAGGTTCTGAACACAACCAGTTGAACAAACGTGGATTTTTTTTCTTGGGTTGATCCTCTGGAGGAATGTTATCTTCAAAGACTCAACATTATCCTCCAGGGATGGTGACTGCTTACTGAGGGCCTTGGTGGTTTTCAAAGGTACAACCTGAAAACGCAACTCTTACAATAGCAGTTTTTCTTTCTTTTCCAAAAAATTATGTATTAAAACTTAATTGCTGGTGACTTGGGCAGAGCTGATCAAAAGTGTCCACCACAACCCTAAAATGAATGTGCACTGTTGGAGGGCACCAGCAATTTCCTCCCTTTTACAATTCAGCAGCAATTCCCTCCATGTTTTAGACATATTCTCTGACCAAATTACTAATTTACACTGAGTGGATCTAACAGAGTTGCAAATGTTGGGCAATACTTGTTTCCAGCCAGGAACATTTGAAGATCTTAAAATTATCCAACTCTCTAACCCATAAGAACCTATAATTATTTCTTCTTTCCATCCCATCCCTCAAGAGCAGTTACATTTCTGAAACTTGTAAAACATAGTAAACAAAGGCTGAAGAATTGTCTCTCTGGGACCAGAATCCCATTTGGGGAATTTACAACCATTTCCAAATGTCAAGGGAGGCTTTTAGGAATGGAAGGCAAAAAGCCAGGAGAATAAACCCTTAGAATGACTCTGTGCTATTTAGGTACCTCATATCTTATTATTTTGGGTAGCTGATAGTGTTTAACAGCAACACAGTTCACAGTTTATATCTGAGACCCTTTAAAAAGCAGCAGAAATCTCACTGTCTTCTTCAGTGATCTTGGTCATCCAGTGCTTCCAGACCTCTCTTCTGCCAGTGTCAGACCCCACTTTTTATCCTTTTTGGGCAACATCAGGGCCTCCATTCCCTCCACTGGGCTGTATGAAGGAGAAATGAGGCTGTCTGGTGATTTATCTTGAGATCTGTTTGTACCTTTGGGTTCAGAAACAACTTCCACTGAGATTAAGTGACAATCACACATCTAAGCCTAATTGCCTGGTTTATAGCCCCAAATATCTTCATTTTAATAAGCCTTGCCCAGGACAAAATGTGCAGAACCAGGCCACACCTACAGATGGATCAAAAATCAGTGGGGACATTTCTAGGTCTGCAGGGGGGCAGAAAAGAAAGGCCAGCAAAGGAAGCTCTTGAAATAACATTGTGTTGGCTTAGGATTTTTTCCCAAAAAAAATCTGGCTCAGAGCAAGATCTGTGATTCTTTACAGCTGTCATATGCTATTGTGGCACAGGGTGATTCATTTTAAAGCAGTGTAAAGGAGACAGCAAGAAAGATATGCCTTAACTCTATTTACAGTGTCATGAATCCTTGGAATAGTCACAGTAAATTCCTGTCATTAACATTAAGAGAAAATGAGGACATTGGGCATATTTGATATATGCTCAATATACTATATACTATGTACTATCCAGTGAAGCTTAAAATAATGTGTTTTAAAAAGTAATAAGAACTTAATGCCCAAAAAAAAACCAGTGGGCAGGACATGCAGAAGTCCCAGCTGGAACCTCTGGAATCCCACACAGAAGTCCTCCATGGAAGCAGAGACAGGTGAAACTGGCTGGGAACCAAAACTTTCACTACCTGGAGATTGAAAAGATCATCAGGTTCTGCAACAGCTTCTGTGCAAACAATGGCTAAAAAATAAGAAAGGTGAGAGAGGGGTGAGAAAGATGGGAGAGATGTTTGAGGCAGCCACAACACTCCTATACAGTTATCAAAGGAATGGAAATGGGAAGGGGGAATAGGGTGAGGTTTTTTTCATTTTGCTTTAGGTTTTTTTACTGCACCTTCCAGTGCTAGAAGCAGGTGGCATCCAGCAAAGCTGCAAATAACAGGCTCAGAAAAATCCAGTCCGGGTGGGTTCTTCAGACAGTGTGTGGCTGAGCCACAGAAGTAGGCAGTAAAAGGGAGATTGGGCAAAATAAATGGACATGTGGAGGGTAATGTCCCAGGAAAAGCCCAGAGGCACAAACAGTTCCAGGGGAATGCCCCTGGTTTGCTCTGCTCTTACCCTCCATCCTGCTGGGCACTGCCAAAGGCAGGACTGGGCTGTTCCAGGCAGGAACACTCCCCAGGACAGCTGGCACACTCCAGCCTGCCCAGGAAACAGGACCTGCTGGCACTCTGGTGCTGAGCTTTGCATGCCCTGTTCCCTGCTCCAGGCTCTTTCCTCGGGGCTGGGGGCTGGCAAAGGCTGGTATCAGCTAAAAGAGACCCCTTGGCACAAAATCACCCCCAGAATCTCTGCCAGCTGCAGGTCTCAGGAAATGCTTCAAGCTTTTACCTTCAGGGTAGCCCATCCCATGGATTTTTCTCTGCTATCACACAAGAAAATATTGTCTCCAGCTTCCAGCTTAGCTCCTGCCCTGATCCAAATCCTTGCTTACTGGATGTCTTAGGGATTTAGTGGAAGTTCCACCGCCTGCTTTGAAAGATTGATGGATTTGATGATTTGTTTTGATGTTTGTACCACAGTACCTGTAGCCATAAAGAATCTCAGCATCTCAAATTCCACCCTGGACAGCCTGGATTCTCCAGATGCCCACATCTTTCAACAGGAGGCATGGGGCAGGTGGGGAAAATAACACCAACCCCAAAGCCAATGGAAAGTATTTGCAGAGAGGTCATAATAACCATAATGACAGCTCCTTTTTCTTTTTATTTTTTTTTTAAGATCCTTAATTGGAAAAGACTTGCCAATCCATGATTGTTGTGTAAAGAACTCCCAGTAAGGAAATGGTGTGTGCATGGTGAGCAATGCCCCTGGGTTCAGATGAAGGGGTTGGTGCTGAGCTGCCCAGGAAGAAGGAGCTCAGTTTTGAAATTCCTGGCAGCAATGATAACTTGAAAAACTACTTGAATATTGAGCTTTTAATCTTTTTGTTCATGCTTTCATGAAGGGAAAGGTAAAAACATTTTAAGTGAAAAATGAGCTCAAAAGGTAGTTCAATTCACAGTATTAAAATGTAGCATCATGGTTTCCAGGTTTCTTATTCCTCTGGTGTGAACAATTCAGCAAATACAACAAAATAACAAATATTGTTAAACGCTGACATGCCATAAATCTGCATTTTTTCTCCTCAAAACCAATATTTCTCTAAAGAATACTACCTGGGTGTATTCTACAAAGACAAAATGTTCTGGTAATCAGCTGGGTGTCTTCTCCTCTCTGCTCCCCATCTCCCCTGAGTCCAGTGCTGTTCTCCCTTTCACATCCACAAAGCCCAGCACAATTCGATTACTATGAAATATTTTTCCATTATGCCTTGCATTAGTGTTGTGTTCACTGAGCTGCTTTTTCCCTCCCCACATCAGTTTATTTTGATGCATTAATTTCACCATTAGGCCATGGATGTTTTTACTCAAGTCTGGTTGTGTACATTACAACCTTGTCCCAGTTCTCCCAGGAGAATGGTTGCTAAGGCATGAGAAAGCTAAAAAAATGAAAGACAAGAAAGGCATTGACTGTCATGAAGAAATTCAGCTTCTTCAATTCCTATCACAAACATAAAGATTTAGTGAAGTCGAGAAGCTCCAGGAACTGAGACTGAAATTTTAACAGAGAGCAAAGTACTTCCTACTTTTGTCTTAGAAATAAACGAGTACTGGTGATACTACATCAAGCAAAAACTGTTTTTCTCCTGATTGATAAACTTTTTTCCTGCTTGTTGAGTGAAATAATTCACAAGGGAAAAGTGAATGCAAAAGAACAAAAAAAAAAATAAGACAGTAGAAAATATAAGTGGAGGAAATTCTTGAGACAGTGCTGTCTCTGAAGTACTTTTGGAGAGCATTACTTTTATTTAATACAGAGGAATTTGATTTCACTCCATCAAAGACCATCCAGTCAACAAAGTAATTCTTATCTGTCTTGATTTTTCCTGACTGTATTTCTTATTTTGCTGATGCATTGTTCCTCTACCAAGCAGTCTGGAACCAAGTGCTTCTATTTCTAAGTTACAAGCCATTTCAGGCTAACTGTGTAGCCTGGTTGTGCACTTTTCAGAAATACAGTAAATCTCAGATTTAAAAAATAAAGGCCACAAGAACAACATTGAGAAGCCACAAAAAAAAGAATTAATTCCAGCTGAAGATGTACCTTCAGATTCAGCAATTTGTTCTCTTAATCATTTTTACTCAACTTGCAATATCAAGATGAATACCTGCTTTCTCTTAATGCTCTCTACTCCTGAGAACACTGGCAGAGTAAATAATGCATTTCTAAGCTGAGGAGGCTTAAAGAGTCCAGGAAGACAACAGCAACAAATTCTGAGGAACAGCACTGCTGGCTGGAATAAAAAAGCGAAGCAGACAACTTCAGTGACAGCCATGAAATACAAATAAACCTAAATCTACCCAGATAAAAATATCTGAGAAAGGCACATACCAGGCCTGTCATTTAGATTTCTGTTCCCTTTTCTTTATATATTCCAGAAAAGCTTTTATTTACCAACATTTCCACACATTTCTTTCTTTAAAACAATATTCTAGAGGGGAGTGGGGTTTGAGATCAGTGGTCAAAACCCATATGTGGCTTGGGAGTACTGCATGTTCATACAGACCAGTGCTCTGTTAACCAGCACAGCAGATATGAATTAAGTAGATAACAAGTTCTTACCCATCTGCCAATCAATAAAAGTCATCATCCTCATGAAATGAAAAGCCTTTCTGGTCAGGACCAAAGTAAAATCAGGAAATTCATTCCACTGCCAGTCACGTCACTTCTCTGCAGGAAAAACCTCTCAGGTCTTCGGCATCCTCTGTGCTTGACTGACTCTTAAACAGAGCTTAAATCCAGAACACAGCATAAACCCATGGCTAATATGCTCCAAATATCACCTCAGTTGATTTTTACCTTCCAAAAGCACAAGCTTCTATCAATCAGCATCTGATCCTTTATCTGTCAACCTTTCAACCTTTCAACTCTTTTCATTTGCTTTAATTTTTCTTAGTATTCACTCTTTTCTTAGTATTTCTTTTTGGCTAATTTAAGTGAAAAAAGCATGCTGTCAAAGCAGAATATTTTCATATAATCATAGGCTATCTCAAGTTGGAAGGGACCCCCAATGAACTTGTTGGCAACCTTAGCAGCAGAGTCAGACACCACTCAACAGTTGCCTCTGAGATTCTGTCCCATCCTGTTGCAGCCCACATCTAAGAGGGTTTCAGAAACTACACAAAAATGCTCTTCTTATAAGACAAATTTTCCTAATTACTAACTGCCAAGCTGCCTTCCAAAAGCCTTGGAAAATCAGAAGAAAGTAAAGGTTTCCTGGTAATATTATCAAAGAATTATCATAGCATCACAGAGTTGTTTGGGTTGGAAGGGACCTTGAAGACCATCCCATTCCACCCCTGCCATGGGCAGGGACACCTTCCACTGTCCCAGGCTGCTCCAAGCCCCAATGTCCAGCCTGGCCTTGGGCACTGCCAGGGATCCAGGGGCAGCCACAGCTTCTCTGGGCACCCTGTGCCAGGGCCTGCCCACCCTCCCAGGGAAAGATTATTAGAAATAATACATCCCCAGGTGTTTTACAGAAACCTCTTTATCCTGGGACTATTCTACCATCCAAAACTTTCTTCAGTCCAATCTCAGACCACAGCACCCACCCCTGCAAGGACCAACACTGATGTTACCACAAAGAAGATCATCAAATGTGAAAATTGTTCTGGAAATAGAGCTGAGGAAAACACCAGAATTTTTAATCCAGCATTTATCTGATTCCATATTGCTGCTCGTCCTATAAAGATGGGTGAAAAACCATGATGCTTCCAAAATCCCTGCCTCCTCCTGGCTATTGTAAAGCAAAAGGTTGTGCTGGCTTTGGGAACCTCCACTCAGGAATTTTGCAAAGCTTGCACCTGTCAGAAAAGAAAACCTGAAAACCCAGAAAAAACCACAAATGCTCTGTTGATCAGTCTTCCCAATTTTGGGGTGCAGAGCCTGTCAGGAAAGTTCCACACATGGAGGAAGCAACTCTACCCAGCTGTGGAGCTACACCTGCTTCCCTGGAAGCACTGAGGCAAGTGCTGGCTTTCAGAGAATGGCTCTGGTGCAGGACATGGTCCCAGAGAAACACAGCCCCATTCCTTCCACAGCCAGCAGTCCTTGAAAGTCTCTGACTTGTTCAAAGAGCAAATCAAACCAAGCTGATTCAGCTCAGAAAACGGCCAGCTCAAGCTGCACCCTGAGATGCCAGGAAGAATATCCTGTACCACCTCATCATTTACTGAAAGCACTGCATTCAAAACTTACCTGTCTACTGCCCTGTCAGCCTTCTCTCTGTGCTGGGAAGATCCTGGGACAGACACTGGGACACACAGAGGTGATTTGGGACAACCAGCATGGCCTCACCAAGGGAGAATCCTCTCCACCAACCCTGTCGCCTTCTGTGATGCAGTGACTCCATCAGTGAACAAGGGAAGGGCTATGGATGACATTGATCTGGAATTCTGTAAAGCCTTTGGAGAGATGGAGCACCTCTCCCAAGAGAAAAGACTGGGAGAGTTGGGATTGCTCAGCCTGGAGAGGCAAAGCTTTGGAGTGGCTCAATTGTGGCCTTCCAGTGCCTGAAGGAGTTGACAGGGTACAGAGAGAGGGGCACTTTACAAGAGCCTGGAGTGCCAGAACAAGGGGAAACGGCTTCAGACTGACAGAAGGGAAATTTAGATGGGATATTGGGAAGGAATTGTTCCCTGGGAGGGTGGGCAGGCCCTGGCACAGGGTGCCCAGAGAAGCTGTGGCTGCCCCTGGATCCCAGGAAATGTCCAAGGCCAGGCTGGACAGGGCTTGGAGCAGCCTGGGACAGTAAAAGGTGTCCCACTCCCTGTGGAATGGGACAGGTTTAAGATCCCTTCCAAAAAAAAACATTCCACAATTCCACAATTCCTCTGGTAATTACAGTAAAGGGATTAAAGAGGTTTGCTTTCCTACCCAAATCATGGCCCAGACTTTGGCAAACTCAAACCAGAATGCGACAGAACTGAATATAAACATGCAAAGCCACAAACTACTTTTCTGACCCATTCTGTGTTCCAACATTGCCATTATTGGCATTACAAGAGAAAGAGATTTGATTCATGAACTTAACAACAAAATTCCCTTTGCTTTCCACCAGCTGCATGGGAAGATCTGGGAGCTGCACACACATTGCTGCTTCTTCTCCACTCCAAAGCCCTCAAGGTCTGAGAAGTGCTGTGGGGTCATGGCAGGGAAATCTCCGTGAGATGAGACGTGGCCTTTGTTAATCCTGTGGAGCATTGCAGGTTCAGACCTCGAGCACAGAATACTGAGTTTGTCTGGTTTGCAAAGGCCTTTCTGGACTGCCTGGGACACCCTGGGCACTGGGCTCTCCACCCAAATGTCAGAACTGAGAGCTCTGAGCACCTTGTTTGCACACACATGTGGGAACTGCTGCATGTCTCATGCACAAACACAGCTCAGCACTCAGACTGTCCCTTCAGCTCCTCTGTGACAGGCTTGAAACCTAAATTAAAAGTAACTTCTTGGCAGAGCTGGAATCAAATATTCCAAACGCTCGCTCTTACCACTTCATCATTAGCAAAATGCTTTCACCCATAATTGTTCTCATTACAATAGAAAGAAGCCAGAGCATAAACAAGGCTGAGCTTGGTATGCAAGGGATGGCATCTCCATGGCTGAGCTGAGCGTGCAGCACAGGCGTGTTCTTCAAATTGGAGTCAACAATTATTCTACACATGGGAGAGAATGGAGCTGAAAATAAAGAGAAGGATGTGACAATCTGCCAAGTGGTATGTAAACATGATGGCAGCCTGAACAGCCTGAAAAGATTCCCAAAGATATTCTTTCACTAACATTATATGTTCAAAGCTTTTTTTTCCCTTTGCCTTTAAAAGATGCAGTCTGTACTTCCTTTTATGAAAATGAAAATTACTCATTCATTCATTAGGAAGAATTTATATTATGCGTATTTTGTCCTTTCAAATAATGAAAATATGCATTTAATTATTAATTATTTTTGCTCAGAAGTAGATTTCATGCTTGATGTTAGGATTTGTCTCTCTCTGGTTCATTTAGACAGCTGTGGAGTCTCTGATACCTGGAGTTCACTCTTGCTGCCAATTGCAATGTCAGCTTCGAAATTCTACCTCTGCTGTTGCCTGAGTGGCCAAAGTTTCTGAAAAAGAAAACCTTAGAAAAAGGGATGTTCCTGGACAAAGTGACCTCCTGCCCACCCCCAGCATGAGCTGAGGAAGGGTGCTTCAGACATTTTTAGTCATCATTTGAATTTTAAAGTTAGTTTTTTGAAATTGGTTTCCGTCTTGAGCTTACTTCCCTCCTCTTGTCCTGAGTGCATGAGAAAGCTCCAAGTCAGATTTGCTGGCTCCCTCACACCCGTTCTGTTTCACTGTCTCCTGTCACAGTCACAGAAGCAAGAGCAGATGTTGGTAGAACATTCCTGAGTGTCATTCTGGGCTGTGCAGCCAGACATTTGTCAGGCTGCTTTGATTTCCTGAGGACTGCAAGGAAGGTTCTGCTGGATAATTCCCATCTGTGACTCTGAGCCACTCCTGCCAAATCCACCCCAAGCCTCCAAGGCTACTTTTTATTAGTTTTCTTCACGAAATCTTCTTTTTTTGTTGTTTTTCCTTGTTAACACTGCTATGAAGATGGAGAGAGGCAGGCTTAGGAGTAAGGAAAAGATGCACATTCCCACAAGATGGCCACAGTCTTTGCCACCTTACTGTTTACAAGTGCTGCTAAAGCCAGCAGAGAAGACTCACAGAGATTCAGTAAAAAAATTTTCTATTCTCCCACAGTTGAAGAAACATTATAATTTAAACACATTATATACCTGTCAGATGTAAACTTCCTTTTTGGTCTAACTGCCTGCAAACCATTTTTCCAAAGGACTTCTGGAAACAGTAAATCACTTTTTGTGCATTTGTACATAAAATATTAACATGTATTTTGCAATGTCTTAAAACATCCTTCAGTTTCCAAGTGGACTTTATTTTGTTTATTCACTCCATATTTGAATTACTAAGTATAATTCGATTGAAGTGTTATTGCTGAATATTACCTTTGAATAGATTAAGCCAAAGTTTTGCATGAGATTGGAAATGTTTCCAGATTTAGAGAAATTATTATGCGAAATGGGTTAAGGCATTCACTCTGTAAAGGAAGGTTTCCAAATGCTTTCTTCATGACTAAAATGATGTTTGTGCACAGGGCAGGAATTAGGTAGTTATTTTCTTCAGGGCAATAAAATAAAATAAAAAAAATAAAATAAAATCATGGTAGTGCAAAAAGCCATTTTCCCCCTTTATTTTCTGTAGGAATCTTATCTAGATGTTAAATGGTAAGTGATGCATTTAGCTTATCACTGTGAGTGAGGGAGATGCCCAAGCCATGGGCTTGGATAAACATCACACAGATGGGAACACCAGAAACACACAGCCCTGGTTTTTCAGGGCTTGCTGGGTTTCCCTGCAAACACCTGGTTCCTCTGCAGGTGTTTTAAGGGGGACTCAGGCAGAGGTTGGAAAGGCCCTTTCTGGCTGGGCTGTGCCTCAGGGGGGAAGCCCTGCAGACGGTGGATCCCAGCTCCAACCCTATTCCCATCTCCGTCCTCATCCCCGTCCCCCTTTCCATTCCTGTGCCCATTACCCTCCCCATTCCCTTCTGCACCCACTCCCTATTCCTATCCCCACTCCCATTCCCATTCCTGTTCCCAGCCCTGTACCCATCTCCGTTCCCATCCCTATCTCTTTCTTTCCCCTTTCTTACTCTCATTTCCTTCCCCATTCCCATTCCCATTCCCGTTCCCGTTCCGTTCCCGCGGGGCGAGAAGGCGGTGCGGGAGCGCCCCCTGGTGCCCCGCGGCCGCAGTCCAGGCGCACCCGCGGCCGCGCAGGTGCGCGCAGGGGGAGCACCAGGTGTGCACAAAGAATGCACCAGGTGAGCACCGGGTGTGCACAAAGAATGCACCAGGTGAGCACCAGGTGTCTGTCACAAGGTGTGTACAAATAATGCACCAGGTGAGCACCAGGTGTGCACAAAGAATGCACCAGGTGAGCACCAGGTGTCTGTCACAAGGTGTGTACAAATAATGCACCAGGTGAGCAGCAGGTGTGTACAAATAATGCACCAGGTGAGCTGACACCCTCCCGGTCGCAGGAATCCAAATTTTTTCCAAGGGAGTACAATGTTTTCGTAGTCAAATTCTTAGGAAAAAAAGTTAATCTTATGATTCATTCTGAAATGTAGAAGTCTTGTGTTGAAACTGTAAATTTGTTGGGAAAATAGCTAAACCATTTCAGAGAGTGAAAGTCCTCAGCCTGAGTGTCTCTTGTTTCCATTACACGGATGAGAAAGTGCTACTGTTGTGCATAAGAAAAAGATAAGGCATCTTCATAAATATCTCCAAAAGGCCATCTAGCTCCATCAGCAAACGAGGGAAATGAGCTATTTAGCATAGTTTAGTGAGTGAGTTTTCATTTCAAGGTTGAATAATGGCTTAAAAAAGAAAAACAAAAGAGGCTTTGAAACTTTTCCTAACCTTCAGCTCCACTAAAAATGAAAACTGACTGCTGAATTCAGGGGAAGTGACCTATTTCTCAACACTTCAAAAAGCTTAAAAATGCGCAAATGACATTGACAAAAGCATGTTACTAAGCTTCCTTTACACATTATGGTGAAAATCAAGTGGAATATAAACTCTAATATAGGAAACAGGCCTAAAGAACAGAATTCCGGGAAGAAATGCTTTTGTCCTAAACTTATTCTTGATTTTATTTCTTCTTTTATGTGTGTTATGAAGAACTGATCCCTGTGCAGTCAAAATGTGTCCATTTGGTGGAGGGCTCAGTTCCAATTACAGAATAAATTAGGAAGTTTTTCCTGATCTTGCACTTCAGTCAGAATTTTTCACCCAGCACTGCCACCACCAGGAGAAAAAGTATTTTGGTTACACATGGAAGAACAATACATGCAATGTTTTACCTCTTTTGCACTCGAGTGAAAACCAGACTTGAGTACAAAATACTGCAGAGTTCATACTGAGGCACTCAGGTTATCTGGTGCTTTCCTAAAACACTCAAATACCTGGAGTTTTAGAAGCCCCCAAGAAATCAGCCTCAAACCATTTTCTACACTATTTCTCTTCTTAGCAATGCTTTGTCAAAATCAGCCATGAGAAGCGATGGAAATCAATTGAATTAAAGGACTCCTAATTAAAAATTGGCTAATTTTCCTCACAGTAACTAATAAGCCTTTCTCCAATTCAGGCTTAGTACCAGACAAGATCTCTAGCAGCTCCAGTTCTCCAAAGATGTCCAGGGATAATTTTTAATTTTGAAATAAATAGCAGATACAATCTTCTTACTCTAATTTCCCCTGCGTTCTTTGTTCCCATCTGATATCACCCTTCCCAGGTCTGAGTCACAGAAAGAAAACTCTGAAAGCTGGAGCCTTATGGAAACACAGTCCAAATGACTGAGAGTCAGAAGCAAACAATGCAAGCTTGAAGTCACTGCTCAGAGCATGTTTAGATGGAACATGGCACAGGCAGAGACAGACAGCTTTGTGTGATTCCTCTGTTCCTGGAGCAGGGTAGGGAGTCCTGGCTTTGCTGTTCCTCCTTTCCTGGCACCACTGATGTTTTGCTCAAGCATAATTTCTCTGGTAACCACCCAGGCTAGTGCACAAAGTGTCAAACTGGGCTTCCAAAAGCCACACCTACCCTTGTTCACAGCCAAAATAGTCAGGATTAAATCCTGAGAGCTCTAGATTCTCTCCAAGAAGGCACATCAGGGAGGAAAAAAATGTGATTGCAAACCCAAACCTTGGGCCTCCAAGCCATCCCCTGGGACATTCCTCCTGAGGCATTCCTCCTCTGAGCCCTCCACCTGGGGCCATGTGCAGTGGGGATTCCCAGTGCTGCAGGGATGGTGCTGCTCAGGAAATCAGCTTTCCCTTGGCTTCAAAAGACACTCCTGATACAACAGCATGGACACTCTTCTGTTCACTTCTTCATAGCCTTTCATTAGAGCCCAGAGCTGTAAGGAAATTAGTGCTCTCTGGGCTTTAGTTCACTTTCTGGAGCTCTCAGAAAAAGTTTGCAAGGAAATGAGGCCCAGATTGGAAAGACTGCTGAGAGCTGCTCACAGCTATCCCTTGCCTTCCACGGAAAGATGACTGTAAAGAGAAACCCTTCAGTTCTTCCAAGTTTGTTTTGATTTTTTATAACTGCTCGTTTTAATGTGTCTTCTCCTGCAAGTACAATCAGATCACACCGATGTCCGTAGCCTCAGGCAGTCCAAACTTCCTGGCACTACAACAATATTATGAAGCTAAAGAGAAAAAAGCCACTAGATCTTGGTCATCTGCAACTGAAAGAGCAATCGTAGAAACATGGAATGGTTTGGGTTGAAGGGACCTTAAAGCCCATCCAGTGCCACCCCCTGTCATGGTCAGGGACACCTTCCACTGTCCCAGGTTGCTCCAAGCCCCATCCTTGTAAAATGACCACAGAGGATTAAAGAAAGTCAATTATGAATGATAGGAAGAAGTCAGGAAAACATTTTGGTTTTGTGCATAATTTAATTCCCTACTTTTTTCTTACAACTATAAAAATTCACTGTTTGGATGTTTACAGAAAGCACATTTCAGTTGTATATTCAACAAGCTGATCACCCTGATCTAATTAGGAAGGGCAATGCAGACCTTCAGAGGAGCTCAGCAGGCTTTCAGAGAAACTGAGGAGAAAAGCAGCTGGCATTACTGATACTTCTAGGATAGATTAAAGCACCCTTCTTTGAAAACAAACACTTTCATAACCCCTTTTCAGAGCACAGAGCATCTAGGAGCCTTGTCACTTTTTGACAGACTGTTTAGCAAAATCCCTTCCGTGTCACTTGTTATATGATGTATGTACATATCTCACCACAGCCAGTGATACATCATCTCTATCACTGCAGCCAGCGCTGCTTTGTTTGTATAAAACCTTGGTTGTGCACTGAAATGATAAAAAGATGAACATTTAGCACTGGTTACAGATAAGACTGCAACAGTGCTTCAGAAGAGACAGAAAGTCTTTAAAGTTGTGGAGAAAGTTGAACAAATGTAAAACCAAAACACAGCAGCCCCCCGGCCACACCTGCCACGCTTTTTTTTGGCTTCTCCCCTGCTGTGTACACAGAGAAAAATACAACAGTTCAACAATGATCAACAATCCTTTCACATCAATCAACAGTTATGCTTTGAAATAATGTGGGTATATTAATTCTTCAAAGCCAGATATTGCACCAAATACTCTTTGCAAAGAAAGCTGTGATCTGTTGCAGACACCCTTCAAAAGCCATGAGCAGTGTATGAAAATAAGTGAATATTGAGTTCAAAACTCCTCATTTTTGTGGACATGAGGAGAAAGTACACTTAATAAAAGTATCTGGGGTTTTTAGGCTGGACATTGCAAACACTCAGGGTGTGAAGATGAATTGTTCATCTGCTTAAGGAAGGAATGTATTTGACCGTTTTCTTGGAGGATGGACAAAATTTCTTCCAATCAAACTGGGAATGAGACCATCCCCACATTACAGACAAAATATGCATGTGATGCTCTGAGAGAGAAGTTTGCCATGTACTCATTAATGATCCATCTCCTGGTGTCACAACCACTCAAAACAGAAAGATGGAGCTGCATTTTTTCCTGATTCCCAAGTGTAAATTTCTAAAGGCAGAACAAGGAGGGGATTCACTGTAGAAAATACATCCATTTAGGCAAAGAATATGTTTAAAATATTGGGATTTTACTGCTGCCTGGATGGGGCAGCCCGCTCTAGTGTCTAAATTCTATCATTCTCTGGTGTTATCATCAGGACTTCCCAGGATCACATAAGCTTAGAGGATGCTGTAGAATCCTCAGTCACAAAACTGCAGGCTGGGAAAGCTGCTTTCTAAAATGCACAGACCCTGTCCACTTCAGATGTAAGCCAGTGAATCACTCATTTTGGCACATTTGATACATGCTAGAAAAATAAATCCCATTTTCCATTCCTGCCAATGACTTTCACAGCCACCTCGAGAGCCTGAACTCCCTCCTGAGTGTTGGCTGTCTTGTTGTCAATGTCCATCACTCCTCATGCTCAGTGTCCATCACTCCTCATCCTCAATCTCCATCACTCCTCATCCTCAATGTTCATCACTCCTCATCCTCAGTGTCCATCACTCCTCATCCTCAATCTCCATCCCTCCTCATCCTCAGTGTCCATCACTCCTCATCCTCAGTGTCCATCACTCCTCATCCTCAATCTCCATCACTCCTCATCCTCAGTGTCCATCCCTCCTCATCCTCAGTGTCCATCACTCCTCATCCTCAGTGTTCATCCCTCCTCATCCTCAGTGTCCATCACTCCTCATCCTCAATGTCCATCACTCCCCATCCTCAATATCCATCACTCCTCATCCTCACTGTCCATCCCTCCTCATCCTCAGTGTTCATCCCTCCTCATCTTCTGTTTCAAGCAAAATGAGGTCAACCTGACACAAGCAGGACAACTTAAGTGAGACCAAGTGCCGTGGGGATCTCCCCCAGAGTGCAGTCAGCAAGCATCCTTCTCCTGACTGCCATGGGCATCAGAACAGGCCTTGCATGCCTTAATTCCTGCAGGGAAAAATTCCAGGATGACCCTTGGCTCCATAAATCATTCCTTCTACAAACACATCTCACTCCAGAGAAAAATCTTTTACAATTCTTTATTTTCCCTGGCTTCTTTCACCTGGATCACAAATATCACTTCAGTTTCTATTCAAGTTCTCTGAGACCTCAAGGACACCATGGAATCACATCCCCCTCCCACAGCTCCTTTAGAGCTGGCTCCAGAACTTCCCATCTTGAGTCAGGTGACCGTTTGCCAGCCAGTACTGAGGCATCTTTAAGAGCTTTCTTTGATTTCTGATATTCCCCTGTCCCCTCCTATTCCATTTCACACATCACAATTCATTAGCAGCAGGATGATTTTTCTTTTCTCCCCACTGTACCTTTCTTTACTGCCATTTAATTTTGATCAAATTAAAGCAGCACTGACTATTCCTTTGTATTTGGGGTTTTTTGACATGTAAGAAAAATAAATCTTCCTTCTCTTTTCATAGTATATATGACTTTAAAGTGTCACCCTTAGTTGCTTGCTCAAGTATAGTGTTTACCAAGTAAATTTTTTCTCTTTTGTACTTTACACAAAGCACAGAGAGAAAATAAAAAGGAAATTCTATTTATTTATGTAAATTACACAGAGAAAATTTGCACACCTTTGGTAAATACTATCAGGTGTAGAACCATAGTTTTACTTAAATAATTTTAATAGGACAAGTTCAAAGAAGTGGTATTTAATTTATGAAAACAGATTCAATAGTAGCTGACATTGCCACCTCAAATTCACAGTTGCAAATTAGTCACTTTAGCAACTTTGTTCAATAATTTCTGAAGGATTCCACAGGCTCTGGTATGATTCTATTATGCCGTGACTCATAGCTGATGAATGTTTTCCAATTCTCACTTCTGCAGAAATAAAATCCATGAATGAAGTGATTAGTTCCTAGAAAAGATTTTTCTTTCTAGTATTGTAGAATCATTTTAAAACTGACCACAATTAAACTGTCAATGAGCTAATTAATATGATTCATTCAAATTTATTAACCAGAACCTGGATACACAGAGAAGGTCTTAGTTATATATAGTCACTAATCTTGGTGTTATATATATATATATATATATATATAAGATATAGTCAGTATTTTCTATTGAAGTACTTCATTAACTTAACAAGGAGGGAGGAAAAACCACAGCCACCTCCACCTTCTACTACTGACAGGGAAAATTCTTCAAATGTTATTTGAAAAGCTGTGGAATTCTGTGCAACACCACCCTGAAACCTGGACAGTGCTACCTGTCCATTTTGGGAACACACCATCAAGTCCAGACAAGCAAGGTTCCTTAGGAGCATTTTATGCCAGATTCCATCTCTATTCAAATGCTCCAATTTACATGGGATAAAACTGAAAAAAAAAAAAAAAGATTTTTTGCTGTTCTGATAGAAAAGCAAGAAAAAAAAACTAATGTCTTACTACATTTTAATGCTTAGCTTGTGGAAATCTCAGTCAATAATGAGATTAAATCCAAACTCTATGACTGAGGGGTGAGAATATGAGTTTTGTTTTTGTTCTTACCCCTTCCATTTTTTGGTCATTACCAGGGACTTCGTTAGCAAGTGACCTCATCAGGGGATTTCCTGTCTCTCCAGACTGTTCCTACACTTCCCAAACATCCCTGCAGCTCTTTTCAGCAGCTCTCTGCCAGCTACTGAAGATTTTTTTTGTGTCACTTCAGTTTTCCAGTCCACCAAGTCCTTTTTTTTCCCACCAGTTCCAAGGAAATTATCAATGCTTCAGCGAAATCAAAATTTGCAAAACCTGACAGTTAAAAAAACCCCAACCAAACATCTCCCTATGCCCTTTGCTGATTATTGAATTTGTCTTTATTTCCAGTTTCAGCAGCTGAGTTTTTCTCTGTTTGTCAGCCATGTAGAAAACCCCAGCACCACTGCTTCATTTCTGTGCTTAATTAGCTGAAAAATATGGAAAATCACCTCTCAAGTTGCTCTTCAGTGGACTCTTTTTATTGTGAATACATTCCTCAAACAAGTACCAACAGTTGTGTTAAAATTTCTATTCAGCACACATTTATGCCCTGGTACACCTGCAAAAATTTTTTAAAAGTTAAAAATTAGCACTATATTTCTTTTTAATCACAGGAAGCAGCAAAACCACTATTAACTTTTCATCAAATCTGCCACAAATAAGTCTGTTTTTTATTTCGACAAGGCTTAACTGAGCTATGAACAGTCCACTTTGCCTTGAAAAGTTGAACCAAAGAACATTTGTGAGTGATAGCTTAGGATGGACTTAACCCTCCACCAATTTGCAATCCAAATGCAATGATAACGTCTTTTCCCTGTTATTTGTATTTTAGTATCATAATATCCCAAGAATACTTTTAAAGTCACCTCTGGAGCACTTCAGGAGGAACATTAATAACCTTTAGGCAAAGTTCTGTGTTGCCTAAAACACTCTGAAGTCACATTTTACCACCAGCTTTCTCTACAAGAGCAATGGGGGTGATTATAATTCAATTACAGGCAAAGGCAGGATGGGTACAAGGGACATTAATTATTGTCTCTTCTGGGAGAAACCAGACCTGACTGTGGAGGCTCTGTACAAATGAAGGAAAATGACATCTGTGTGTTACTTGCATTTGTTCCCTTCCACACCGAGCAGCCCCTGGCTCGATGTGCTCTACGTGGCAGGCAGAACTCCCTGTTCCCATCACATTTCCTAAGAAATTCCCAGATAAAGTCAATCTGGTGTGCTGGCAGTTCTGAACATCTACTTTCCAGCATTGTTGCCAGTGTGCAATGCCATGGGGCTTGGATTTGCTGGAAGAGACTCCACCTGGAGAGCTCCCAGTGCTGAGAGCCCAGTGCCAGCCTGCCCAGCCCACAGTGCATGGTCCTTGTTCCACCTGTTCCTGCACATTTCCAACAGCCCCAGGTGCACATGGCTTTGTGCTCCTATTAACACTGAGTTGCTTCAGAGGATTTGGCTTCTTTTACCTTTTCTCATGAAGTAATGTTACACTTGCAGACAATGTGCATTATGAGCTGTTTCTTTACCCAGTACCTACCCCTTCAATCAAAATTATTTTCTCTGTGATCTCATCGGCATCATGAGAAACACACCAGACTGATGTGGTCCTTTTTAAGGTCCCTGGAGCCCCAGTGCCCTCCTGGGCTGCAGGATGTGCTGTCTGGGCTGGCTGACACAGGTGCAGAGCACACAGGAGAACCAACACTCAGCTGTCAGAAAGAGAAAAGCCTTGTCCAAAGGTACCTGCAGAATTCTGATGCCTGAGAAAACAAACTGGTTACTGGGAAAATGTTGGTCACCTTGGAACACTTCATGTTCTGTTGTTAAAAGGGATAATAACCCATATATCAATAAACCATTTTAAAAACCAAAGTGGTCTAAAATACTTTTCCCAAAGCTTTGGCTCCAGCACAGCCAGTTCAGTAAATAATCGGATTTGAGGATGCAACTTCTGTTCCCTGAGGACAGCAGGGGATGTGAAGCATTTATCCAGTCACCTCACACACACTAATCTGTGGATAAAGAACACCATGAGAATGAAATCAGGACTTTGCTGCCACAGAAGGATGGGAACAGCATTATGGAGAAAAGCCACAGAAATCTCTTGCATGCAAAAGGAAAGGTTTTGTGCTTAGAACAGAGGTGCTTGTCTGTGTTCAAGAGGAAGCTCTCACAGGCCTGAGATAATTCTCACTGTATTTTTTGACAGTGAATTCACCAAGATTTGATTATGTTTAATAATCATTTCTCCAGAATTTGTGAAATTCTTAAATGCAGAAGACTGCTGAACAACATGTTCTAGCAAGAAAGAAACTGTCCCAGTCTTTCCAGCAGAAGCTGAACTGTACAGCTCCTTTTCCAGCATTTGTGATAAACATGTTACCTTTCCCTCACAACAATCAGACAATGCCTGTATGTGAATGAAACCCAGCACCACCTCCCCCTTCAAGGGAGAACCAGCAATGCTGGATTCCCACCAGAAAAGCTCCTTAGGTCAACTCTGCTCAGGCAGAGATGAGTTTCACTCCCCAAAGTAAATATGCACAATTTCCAACCTAGCTCAGACCAGCAGAAGGCCTCTGGGATGTTCTCTGCAACAAAGCCTTTTAATGTGTATTCCCTGGCAGTAAAAACACACATCCACCCAGTGCCAGCTGTACCAACAGCACAGCTCCTCAGACAGGAACGAGACCAAAGGAGGTGAAGCACTGGAGACTTTCAGGGAGAAAAATGATAGGATGTTCTTTCTATAAAAGAAACAACTTCCTCTCTATTCTTTTCAACCAGAATAAAATCAGAGTGAGAAAAATCCTCTGTTTCTAATGACTCTCAACACAGCTGTGAGACACATTCATTTGTGAGGCTATCTTTGTAAAAACATGTACTTTAAAGCAGGAGACAGTCAACCTTTAAAGAGAGAGCAGTTCACAACTTCAACACAGCCGAACTGGTGATCTGCCTGCAATAATGACAAACCTTTCTTTGCTGGCTCTTGAACACCAAAGAAAGCTAATTACAGGGATGACTGATTCTTTGGTTTCTGTGCTTAAATATCTAACTGAAGAATCAGGCTGCTAACCAAGGGGAAGAGCACTGCTTCAGGTCCATACACACGCTGTCAGGTATGGCAGGCTATTATAGAAACCAGATTTTTGTTATGACCCTGATCAATTCAAAGTAACCCGTTAAGGACTGGACCTTAAGATACCATTACAAAGTATCAGCAATAATTTTTTGCAGTAGCTACTTTAAATTTAACATCAAATGTTGTTATTGCATGTTTTTATATCAAAGTTATCACTGGCTTCTTTCATTACTGAAATTGTGTGTGTATGTGTATATAGATAGATAGATAGATAGATAGATAGATAGATAGATATGTATGTAGTCAAGCCATAGATATCAATTCGATTCATCTTGTTAAATACATGCTTCTCAAACCTAATGTGAAATAGAAAAAAAACCCGACTGGACAAAGAGAAAACCTTTAATCATATACAACTACAAATCTTCTCTTCTCTGATACCAGGAAGGAGTAGAGGGGAACAGCAATATCTACTCTTACTTGTAGTATATGAACATCTGTAAAACACAAAGAATAAGAACCTGGCAGAAATATTTGAATACATCTGAATTAAATAAAATCTTTCTCCTTATTGGCTTTAACAGCAAAAGATGTCTCCCTAATTTAAACTCAGGCTTTTTGGTTTTTTTAGAAAGAAATGAGAAGACGATTTATTTTTAAAAAAGCCAAATCAGTACCATAAATATTGGAAGCCCTGGATTAGCACTCTTCCTGTGCTTGGCCTGTGCTTGGCCTGGGTGCAATCAGGAAGTTTTCAGCCTCTGTCTCATCTGGTTGCCAGGAGAGCAGTGCTGACTTCCTCAGGAGAAAGAAAAGAAACCAGACAACACAAGGCTCTGAACACAAACACCCATGAGAAAGGCAGAAAGGAAGAAATACAAGAAAACAAGTTTCACACTCTCTGTGTATCTCTCATTCTCTCACTTCAGCTATTTTTGCTTTCACATCCAGCCCTGTGACTTCTCCCTGCGACTTCCCAGTGAGCCTCATCCATCCAATTGTGTTTTCCTGCCTTATGACCAAACACAGCTGGGATAAGGCATCACTTTTGCTTCCTCTTGAGTCAGTGGATAATGTCTACAGAACAAATCTTTATCAATTTTCATCGAGTGGATGGCCTTCAGAATAGACTTATCTTGCCATGAGACCCTGAACCGGGCTCCAGCACAACCACAGTCTCCACTGAATTCACAGCAATAGCAATCAAGGCAAAGGCATTTTCATTTTGAAGGGGACAACCCTGTGATCCCTGAAGTCTCAGGGAGTATTTTAGACCTTGCTCTCTCAGACTTTCTCCTGTGCTGTACGAAGCTTTGCATAGAGAAAGTTGACATAGAAAAAGAAGTACAGCAATCTGTCTTTTGAGAATGGACATGGGAAAACTTTTGTCTCATATTAATTGGGTTGCTCCATTTGAAAACAACACTGCTTTGTGCACTGTACCTATCAAAAACTACTCAAAATGGTTTCATTTGGTTGTCACACTACCACAGCAAAGCCCTGCACGCCTTATGACTGAATCCCAGTGCAAGTCTTACAAACTAATTTCAATGTATGATTGCAGAAATTGTGGTTTGTTAGATCCACAGAGCCTAGCAGTCTGTGAAAATCAGTGAGCCCAAGCTGAAACTAGAAATTATGAACTCACACTGCACCCTAAACTAACAATATGCAAGCCATAGGACACTGCAAATTATTTTCTGCTGATGAAACAAGGTACTCAAGTTTCTGGGTCAGAAGCACAAACTCATGAAAGAAGGGTAGGTTTTCAATTTGGCACTTTAGAAGTAATTAGAGTGTCCTAAAATCTAATATGACATAATAGATACCAACTAAAGAGACTACAAATGTTCTTCTGCAGTTAACTCCTACTTTTAATGATCATGAAGTTATAAAATCCACAGTATTCTGCTGCTTATGCTGCAGCATCAAATCTCTACTTGGTCTCCAGGTGATGTTAATGAGGAGAATGTGTTCTCTTACTATCAAGCTCAATTGGATAGAAATCCCAGCCTTACTTTAAACCAAATCAATTTTTAGTTCTTCCACTTTTACTTCCTCCTATCAAAACCAGGAGGAAAAAATAGCCCATTCATAGGAGACAGAGGAGAAAAAACCCTACAGAGCAGTCAACCTCACCTCAATGGACAGAAGTGAAAGTTAATGCAGAAATACCAATCAAACAGCAGGCCATTAAAAAAAAAAACAATAAACCAGGGTCTACAGAAGATGAGTCACTCAGAAAAATCAAATCCCTCGATGGGAGAACCACTGGGATGGAATCTGGGCAGTGGCTGACTGCAGCCACAAGAGGCAAAGTGCCTTGGTTCTTTTGGGAATGTGTTTCTAGCCTACAGCAGTCCAGACCATCTTTGGAAATCTTTAGAGTTGATGTGTAACAGGATAGACAAAGAACAAATTGTTCTGGTGACCCTGTTCACTTCTAGTACAAAATTTCAGGCTTCCTTAGAGGTTAATAACAAATGTGATATTCTAGAGCTGATGTTTTATACAGAAATATTTTTAGCTTAAAGAAAAACAGCATTGCTTGGAGTGTATTGTTAAAAAGAAAATGCATCCATGTTTTTGTAAGCTAAACCAGCAGCAGTGAAATTAAACAAAGTGGTGACCCCAATCAGTTATTTCAGAGCATGGTGCCCAGGGATAGGATTGTCCCTTCCTGTGCTAATGGACTGACCACACAGGCACACAAACATTCTAGCAGGTGACAAATAAAAAAACTTGACATGTTATGAATTCCATTTAGGAATATTTTACACACATATGTACAATCTTAGGTGGTAAACAAGGTGGTTCACATTTCCTGCTGGCAACATAAAAACTTTTCCTATTTAGACAAATTCTACTGTGCAGAAATTGAGGTTTCAAAAAGAGAAGAGAGCCATAGGGTGACAGCAGTGCTTTTCCTCAAGGACAGAGCAATCAGTCCAAGTCAGGTCACCTAAAGATACACTCAAACTACACATGGAAGAAATTATTTTATTTCTTTCTTCAGTACTGTCACCAAAACCCCAGAAAAGCCCAGAGGTGCAATCACTCCTGTACCTCTGCAGGCTGTGCACACCCACAGCCCCACACACAGAATCCTAAATGAACTGAATTAAGCACAAAAACAAAGAATGTAGAGAAGTCACCAGGTTTGAATTACATCCTTGAGAACAAAGTGAATCAATGAGGGACTTTCACCAAAAGTAGGCAGGTCTACAGAATCCTACAGGAAGAAAATACCACCCACATAAAGTGCCATGTGCACTGTCCCTCAGTAAGGTCAGGTTTATGTCCTGCTTCCCACTCACTGTGACACTGGAAAACTCCAGGGGCCAAAGTTCAAATGTGGGCACACAGGGCACTGCTCCCAGCAGTGAACAGTTCCCTGAGAGGCTCCCAGGTTCCTGGGGATGCTGATCTGGACAGGTACATCCCTCGGGCAGTACAGGACTCCATCCTGAAAGCTCAAACCCATCAGGAAAGATGCAGAGCCTTCTCATGTATCTGCCTAAGACAGTGAAATGTTCCTGCAGAGGAGTTTATTGAGTGCAAATTTCACTGCTAAATGTGAATGGATTTCTGCAATCTACGTGAGTCAGAAACAGGAATGGATAACAGATTTACTTTGGAACAACAGGAGTTAGGCTGAGACACCTTTCAGTCTGCACGAGCCACCCACCCATCTCCCAGCCAGGAATATCTGAGGAAGGAAGAAAAACCATGGAATTCCCCCCAGTTCCCAGGCAATGTTATTATGCTTACACTGGCTTTGGGGAAGCTGCAGCTTCTCTACACATCTCATGTGCATGGTTGGAAAGCTCTGGAAAACTATTGAACACCAGGAGAAGAGCACAGACTGCCAGGAATTAAATTCCTGCTGTTTTGTTTTGGGTTTTTTTTTCTGAGTTAGCAACCATGTCCTCTGCTGGGCAAACAATATTCCTTCTCCACCACATCTGAACAGCTCATATCCTGCTTGGCTTCATGTGGTCCACCTTGCCTAAAATCCTCTTGCCTTGGGGAGTCTGTTTCCAGAGCAAATAAGTATTTTCTTCTCAGAACTGGGTTTCTTTTCTGCAACACAGCTTCTCAGTCTCCACCTTCCAGAGCTTCCCAAACCAATTAAGGGGACAACCTTAAGATTTCAAAACACAAAATGCAGACTTGAGTGTTTAGTTGTTTGCTATTGAATTTCTCAGGCTCCTCAAAGGGTCTGTGGGTAGCTGTGGTGGGTGTACTACTGCATTCAAGAAGAAACTCAGCTCCCAGTTCAAAATCTTTCAGGACAATTTTTTTTCAGTTCCGAGGGAGCCACAGGAGAAAGTCCTGTGGGATTTCCAAGGGTTCAGCAGTCCTTTTCCATCTTGTTTACCTGACAACAGTGAAGGGGACATCTGTGATGTGCTCTGTGTCTCCAGTTGCCCTTCTCAAGCTGTTGCAGATGTCCCATTCTGATAATACAGGCATTTAATAGCTGCTTTTATAACACAGAGAAAAAAAGAAGTCTCTACTGAGGATGCCTGACATGCAGAAAATTTTATTTTCAGTACCTCAGTTAGAACATATTTTAAAATTTCAGTCCACAGCACACCAGACTGATTGTTACAGAAAAGAAAGTCACTATTATTTAATATATTCCCCAAAGAAGAGACTTAAAATCAAGGGGTAAATAGCAAGGCAAATACAAAAGTAACCAGGAAGTCAGGCAGTGGTGCTACCTTTGAGAAATCTGGAGGCTGTAGAGAACCTCCCTGGGTATTTTACCATGGGTGGAAGATACTCAGGTAAATGTCCCACCAAAGGACAGGTTCAGCTCTCTGATGAGATGAAGTGGATAGATATCCTTCCTGGAAAGATGGAAAACTGTGTGCAGTTTTTTGTCTTCCCTCTTGATTTTATAACCTTGCAAAGAAGAACCTTCCATAATTTTGCTGAAACTTTTATCTCCCATAAAATATAGATCAAGGAATGCCTTATGCTAAACCATGCAGGGAAAATTGTAATGACACAAAAGCTGTTGAAATGTTTAAAACATTATTAGCAGATTGTTTTTATCAAAAAACTCATGGAAATACAAAAAGCTGGTGGCTCTTGCAGATGAAGTACTATAGAAAAAAAAACCTCTGGCTGTCTTGCAAAGGTATTCCAACTAAAGTCTGTCATTCTTTCCTTATCTTTGCTCTGTGGCTGGAGGAATTACCAGGCAATTGTTAGAAAAAGAAAAGGCTGTTGGTGAAGCACATTTCTCACTCTGAGGTTTTTTTGTGAGTTGTATTTTTCTATACACCAGGAAAACAGCTCACTTGACTTGAGAGCTCTTGATCCCACTTGTCCCAAATATCCTGATGTGGTGCCCAGTACCAGAATTTGGCATTGTAAGTAAGGGACTTTTCTCTCATTCCCATTCAGACTTAAATAATAATGGAAAATCTGGTTCATTGCTGAAATATGAAGAAGATGTGAAACCCAGTGCAGAGGCTTTTTGATGCCTAATTAGGGATAACCTAAAATGTTCTCTTTGTGAGTTCTCTGAAGTGACAGTAGAATCACACATCTGATAAATACAAGCATGAAACAATGTAACAATAAACAAGAAGACAAAACAGTAAATCAGAAGACCCAAAAATCTTTACACTAGTGACTGTGGTACTGTTATAATCAAAATTTGATGGAGGTGGCCTTCCAACTGGAATGCTAGAGTGGGTGGCTAATTCAGAACAACTACCGAAGAAACAGTGACCTGAAGTAGAATTAATGTCCCAGACAGAGGGGCTGACAGGCAGGAACAGCTGCTGGAAATCCAAGGGAAAGCCTTCTGCAGCCAGGAGAGGCCAGAGGCCAGGCCATGGGCACAGCCAAGCATCTGCATCACAGGGAGGTTCAGTTTCAGACACTGAGAGATGAAGGGATTGGCAGCAAAATCATTGGAATAAAAATTAATGTCAGAGCAGCCTCCTGACCATGTTCCAGTCTGTCAGAGCTGGACAGGGAGGGCCTGCACAGCTATCTTTAATATGTGAATGTTCCTGAAGAAAAAAAAGTTAAATTAAGTGTGCATATTTGCTTAGGAATTGGGATTAATATACATTACTGATTTACTGGTCTTTGCAGCTTAAGATAATTGTAATGTCTTTAGAAGTTTGGAACAAAACTCTATGTACTGAATAACTTATACAAATATTGTAATAGAATTTAGTTTCTATGCTGCTCAAATATAGAAGACTAAACCAGTATTATGCTAGTCCTGTCAACACTTTAATTCTTCAAAAAAACCGAAACAAAAGCATTCCCAGTTAACCTGCCTGGCATCCCAGGATCACCAGCCCTCCCAGAGGATTAGGAGTTCATCACATTGAGGCAAAACACTCTTTCACTGACCACAGTCACAGAGTTATGGACATTTTCCACTACTCCAGCAAGACATTAATCACAGATTCCAGCCCTAAATTTCTTGGCCATTTATAAGATGAAAGGCAAAAAGCACAGTTAATGCTGTTGGACATGTTGAGTACCCAGTTACCTCCATGAGTTTCCATCAGGAATAGTGGAAATAGGGGAAGTTAAGAGGAAAGGAATAGTTGGAGAAGCAAAGCCAGGAAGTGCATGTGATATCCTCACTCAGACTGGCAGAGAGTCACAAGGAGTCTTCAGGGACACAGAAATGGGTGGACAGCTCTATTAGAATCATTTTTCCCTCACACACAAGGATTGATGTGGAAAAAGGTAAGAAAAAAATATATATTTATGGGTGAAGTGGCTGAGGAGCATCAACTCCTGTGAACAAGGGGGGAACACAAGTGAAAGTGGGCTTTACAGGGAAAGTTGGGTGAGGGGAAATTACTCTTAAAGCTTCACACATATCTTTTGGGAAAGAGAGAAGACAAGAGTTAAAGACAAAAGCCAGGTTGAATGGGGCCTGGAGCAGCCTAGAAGTGTAGAAGGTGAAGGTGTCCCTGCCCAGAGTAGAGGGCTGGATTTGGATACTCTTTAAGGTCCCTCCCAACCCAAAATGTTCTGTGATTCTATACAGGGGTTGGAGTCAAGATGATGACGTTCATACAGTGGAAAGAGAATGCACTGAAGAGTCCTGCAGAAGGCAAAGCTGAGAACCAAACTGAGTTTGGATGAAAGAAAAAAGAACAATTCCAGCAGAACAGTGCTACTCCCATGGAAGAAAGATGATAAAATAAGGGCTGTGATGGAGGCAAGAGTGACTGGAAATGTTGGTGAATGCCACATGCAGTGACAGGTACTTGGAGATAAAAGCAGCACCATTTCAGGAAGATTTTGCCTGGGTTAATGACATGATTTTCAGCTCCTAATAATTACTTAAATTAGGATAATTTTCAACATCTCCAACAGGTTAACTCCAGAGCAACTGAGATTTCCACTCCTCAATTTCTTTGCCTCTGCCTTACTGTCCTCTCTCCTGCTTTGCTGTTGCCCTTCAGTTTCTCTCCTGTGCCTCACTTCCCTTCATCGACTTCTGCACAATCCAGTCAAAACACCACCATCACAACCTCTGGGCCAGAAGGCAGCATATCAGCTTCCAAATCCATTCCATTTTTATTGAATTCTAGAAAAGTGTGAGTTGTCAAGTTTGCCTTCATTAGAGGGATCTTACCCCAACATCCTCCTGAGTGCTGCAAACATCCTGCAAAGAGTTCCCCAAATGAGCCCTGTTCTGAAACACTCTGTTCTGCAGTAGAGAGGGAACAAAGAGATTTACAACAGCCATAAACACATTTTTAAAAGGCCATTTTACATGTGACCTGTGACAGTTCACAGCTATGTCTGTGGTGCTGGGTCCAGGAAAATAAACTGATTAGTTTGTGCATGAAGCAGTAGGTGGCAAGTACAAAAGTATAAAGGATCACTAAAGGAAGAGAGTCTGGTAAATTGGGTAAATACAGGGTTGGGTGTGGGAGTTTATGGCTCAAACAAATGCTGAGACACCCTGGACAAACTGAACAACCCACAGCTGGAAACAGATGAGTTTGCTTAACAAAATATCAATGCTGTAAAATGCCTTGAAGATTTTTTTTTTGCAGAAAACATCAAGCAATAATACCCAAATCCTCTATTTTCCTTTGGATTTCATAATGACAGATTAACTTTCTGTGTGCTTTAGCAAGTGAAAATGAATAAAATACTCTCTTGCGCAAACTACATGAAATTATCTCTTCACTCACCCTTAGTCTGAAGTAACACCAACCCTGTCAAAATACAGCAAAATATCAAGAGAGCTAATTTTTTTAAGAGGACATATATTCTGTGGACAGTAAATATTGAGTCTCAATAGAATATTTAGGGGAGTATTTCAGATGACCCTATGTCTTACACTTGCCCAGACAGTCGCTGATTAGAGAGAATTCCTGGGCCAAACTCTCTTTATTAACCAAGCTGCTAAACTAATCCTCTAAGTATTTTATAAATATAAAATAATTAAAGCAATCAGTTGGCATAGTTTTGGAAAGCAATCAGAAAAGGCATGAGCCTGGTAAATTTTTCCTTGTGGTTTGGTAAGTAAAGAATATAAAATATAAAGCTCCAAATCTTATCTCTTTTGGTCATAGACCATTGCAATAAATGTATGCTTTTCTTACACCTTCTATCTGTTTCAGACCCAGCTTCAGTTCTTTCTGTACCTCCCCAGCCCTCAGCCTTTAGATTCTATAATTCAGATAGCCATTACATTTTTTAAAAATGTATTTACTCTTAAAATAGTCTAACAAAATGTTTCCTATTGTCTGTCAAAAGAAATGCAAGTTAGATATGTTTTTCTTTTCTCCTTTAAATCAATTCACTAAAAGGTTAATATTCTTAGTGGCAGTTCTTGCTAAAAACTTAATAGTTCTATTGCTGTATCTCTATGTGCAAAAACGAATTGTTTAAACCCTTTTTTGCATAAAGCTTATCAAGACAATTGGTTTCCATGTCTTTGCATTTCCAAGAGTTTCCAAATCCACTTTTCTACTAAAAGAAAAAAATACAAGTGCAGGAGAGAAAGTGAGAGAGCAGGTAAAGAGTTTAGAGCTCAGCTGCACTGCAAAATTGAGTTCACCACAGTACAGGTTTTGTTCTCCATATTCTCCAAGGGGGAACTGAAATTTGTGTTTGTCAGTCTCTGAGATCTGCAGCCATCAAGAAAAGGAGAGGAAATTCACTTACCCTGGCTATGGAAGCTTGTTTGTACAGCCAGACAAAGCTTGGAGCCTGCTTTTCCAGCCAGGGTCTGTCCAGAGCTATCAGCACCTCAGGTCTGACCCAACCCAGTAGTTCTGCTCAGGCTGCATTTCAAACCCAGACTGGACAATTTCCATCCACAGACTCAGCCCAGTTCCACAGCTGTGCATTCCCCACCTTGTGTCACCTACATGCAGTGACAGCCACAAACACTGTCCTGTGCCACAGCAGGGACAAAAGGGACAGGGAGTCACAGCACTGCCTCCCCTCCTGGCAGGGGGCTCAAACAGCAGCAGACAGGGGAGGACTGATAAGGCTCTGTTTTGCAACTCACAAAGATGCCTCAAAGAAAAAACCCCTGAGATGCAAGATGTGGACTTCCTTAGCATGTCAGGAAAAGTATGGGCAGAGCACCCCTGGGACAAACCCTAATGGCTGTGTGTGACAAAGGTTATCAGTCACTCCATTTTATTCACACACTAAATAAATCCCATCATTATCTTTAACAGGTTAAAACACACACACAAAAAAGCTCCAATAGATAAAGAAGAGCTCTTTCTTGCACCAGCTCAGATAATTATTCTTTTCAAAATCTGAAATGCCATTTACGTCCTGGATGAAATAACTTCTAATGCATTGCATTGAGAACAGTCCCTTCACTGTAGTACACTGCAGATCACAATATCATCTGCATTTTCTTTATTCAGTATACTTCAATGAGTTTTCCACAACCCTCCCCCAAACGCACAAAAAACCCTGAGATGCAGAGCCCATGTGCAAAATGTTCATCAATTGCAAAGAAAAAATTAGCAATAAATATTTATACTTCAGCTGCGGATTCAGTACAGATCATATTCAACATCAACAGATTCCACTTTTTTAAATGTCACAGGAAAGTCACATCAAATTTGCAAGGTGGAAAAGCAGACCCTCAGCTGCAGCCAACTTTCAGAACATGGGAAGGACTTTCAGGAGACAGATGCAGCAGAGACTTTGACCTCTGTGTCTCTCTGCTGGGAAGAAGGGATGCAATAGCTAAAAAAAAATAATTGAAACTTTGGAAATATTTGACAAAAAAAGAATAAATCCTTCAAGGGGAAATTGTTTTTCTCTCCGTGAAAAACACAAACTCTTCAGAACACCAGTGATCATATAAACCTGTCACTGGATAAACTCTCATCTCACGCAGGATGATGAATTCCTGTCTTCTTCATCTTTCAGCTCCTTCTTGGTAAACAATCTGAGATTCCAGCTCCTGAAGGCCCAGGCAGGAGGAATCAGGGGTGGTTTTTAGAACCCTGCCGAGCCCTCACCCCTGTGGACTGTGCCCAGGGCATGTCCCCACCAAAGTCGAGGCACCCCCTGCTGTTTTGTCACAGCCTTGGCTATTGCTGGCCATCCCCTTGTCACCAAAGCAGCCACGTTCCTTGAGGTAACAAATTCACTGTGGCAGTAAAGGAGCAAAGAAACCTTTCAAGCAAATTCTTTCATTTTTTATTAATAGAAGCAGAGCCATCTCTACTATTATATTTAATTAAAACATCACTTTGCCAGAGCTTCCTTTGCAACTTTGAGACAGAACAATACAACCACTATTTATTAAAGCTGAAAGAGTGACAGTGCAGAGAAGCACCTGGGAAAAGAGGGTCTGTTGGCAAAGGTGTGAAAAGAAGGAGCAAAAGGTGCATAAAATACATCGACGTTATAAGAAATGAAAAGGGAATTTATTATTACTGTGTGACAAATAGAGCCTATATTTATTCAAATCTGATTTGAGTCGGTCACTCCCCCTTTGACAAGACAGAGGTATATTTAATTTCAGCTTTTTAGAGCCTGTGCCTTCTCCCACTCTGTTATGCTGAGGCAAAGCTCAGTAATCTACAGCTGAGTAGCTCACTGCCTTTCCTGGGAAGCTTTAGGTTGGGTATCAGGGAAAGGTTCTTCCCCCAGAGGGTGCTGGGCACTGCCCAGGCTCCCCAGGGAATGGGCACGGCCCCGAGGCTGCCAGAGCTCCAGGAGGGTTTGGACAGAGCTGCCAGGGATGCCCAGGGTGGGATTGTTGGGGCCAGGAATTGGACTGGATGATCCCAGTGCGTCCTTTCCAGCTCAGGATGTTCTGTGATTCTGAGATATATCAAAAGTTCTCATGGCAGGGAGCAATGACACATAGCTGAACCCCACATCCTCCTCCCCATCCCACCAGCAGCAGGACAGCCAATACCTACAGACCCCCTGAGCACCTGCCAAGGCACAGAAATCATTCTGCTTTAACAAAAGGTACCTTGCAATAAGATGTTTGTGGGGAATGCAAAAGTGAGCACAGCTCTGATAGCCTGAAATACAGCACTGCTGCATTGACCATCAATAGCCCAGCAGAAATCCTGTGCAGCAGCCTGGGGAGGAGGGGGGCTGCCACGGGCTCTGCACTCCCATGTGGATATCCATGCCTTGGCTGGGAAAGCAGGAATCAATCACAGAGCTGCACCTTATCCAAACATTTTGTTTCCTGTGCTGGAATCCAGCTGCCAACGTGATTTGCCTCCTCCAGCCCTGGAGAGAGCAAGGAACACTCGCTGGAGTCATTTGCAAAGGAGCCAAGAAAATCCTGCTCTTGGAATGCTTTGCTCCATCAAATCAAACCCCACTGGAGAAATAAGTGACCAGTTGTTCTGGGAGACTGGGTGGTGGCTCAGCACACAATGGGGGCAAAATGAAAAGCTTGAAGAGAGGTTGTCTTGGCAACATTGTCTGATTCATATTTAAAGATAAAATCACTCTCCAAAGCTAATGTAAAGTGGATGCCAGAGGTAAGAAAAAAAAATGTAGACACTCATAACATCTTCATAGCAGAAAACTCTGCCTTCTGTCAGTTGCCTGGATTATTTTGGGACTGCTTGGTAGGGTTTCCTCTGTTCATTGTAAAACCTTCTTTTTATAGAAACTGTTCAGGCAAACAAATAAGTCTGGAAAAACACAGCATAAGCTCCCCCAAGACACCATGTGAAACAGCACAGGGCCTTGATATCCAAAGTACCACCTTTCTTTTTACATGTATTAACACACAAGCAGACACCCATAACATTGCTGCACAGATGTGTTCTCACTGTCAGTTGGAGCAGGCAGCTTGCACAGGTAGACACCTTAGAAAACACAGAGACTGGTAAAGATTTTTACCTTTTATTTTTTTAACTGCTCTTTGTATAGTGATTAATTTTAGGGGCTTTAAGCGATGTGTGATTTCTTCTGCAAGGAATCTCATTAGCCCAGGGTCTGATGAGATGGGCAGGAAAAGCCATGAAGAGGAACCTGGCACAGCACAGGACAGAGTGGCAATGCCCCAGTGCTCCCTGCTGCATCCCACCAGGTGTCTGGGCAACCCACCCCGGTGCTGCCTTCCAGCAGTAATCTTTTAGAACAGAAATTCTAATTATTAATCATGCTCAATAAATTACATTGTTGCTAAAATGCTCTTCCTCTAATGTAATAAGAGTTCTACCTTAGAAGAATATAGACACTGCCTGATTTTGAATTCCCTCTGTACTTCTGCCAGGATAATGAGAACAGAGCTAAACTGGAAGGTCCCAGGTTGTCTCTTTTTCAAGTAGTTTAACACCAAAAGGAAAGAGAAAGAAAAAAAAAAAGGTAGCAAACCCTACATTTTTTTCTACATTTCCTTTCCTTCTGTTTTGCTTTGATGGATCATTGCACTCAGCCTAAAATTCCACATGAAATCAATTGGAGCAGGAAATAAACTAACTAACTAAATAAATAAATAAATAAATAAACCCACAATGTTTACAAGGTTTTATGGTGCCCCTTCAATCTCCCTTCTCAAAGACTTCAGGACCCTGTGAAGTTGGTGAGTTCCATCCCCAGGGCTCCTCAGCTGCCCCCTTTGTTAGCCCACAGCTTGCTCCTGCACTATCAAGGGCCCAGTGCCTCCCTGTCACCTCTGGTCTCCACTGACCTTCCACCACCTTGTCCTCAGCCAGTAACAACTGAGTGATTATCATTTTCCCCAGCTCATCAGCTCTAAGTACCTTAAGACACTCCCAGCTTATTGTAACTTGACAGTCTCTGCTATTTCTACCTCATTGCAACTTTCTCCATCCACTTGTCTCTCTTCTCCATTATCCTGAACAGCCTCTTGAGGCAACTGCTGCTGAAGTTGGAAGAATTGAGGTAAATTGCTGGAGAAGATTGATTTAAACACAGGTGATATCTTCATCACATCTTCCAGTCTGTGAATAATAGACATTCCTTAATTCCCCTCCTAATAACCATTTCTCATTGCAGAGAGGCTGGGTGATCCCAGGCAGAAATGCCATTTTTCTATCAGCCACTCAGAACACTTTCAAAGGAAACCTTTATTGTAATTTCACCATTTTGACTCGAATTTCTCTTTTTATTAGCTATCTTACTTTCTTCAGTACTGGCTTGTGGCACTGCTCTGCTCCCAGATGGCACAATCCTTCCCTCACCAAGGACAAGTCTGACATGTTTGTGAAGGTAGGATTTTCTTAATGGGAACAAAGAGGTAGCAGAGAACAATTACATTTAACTGGCTGGCAATAAAGGATGATCCCAAATAACTGCTGCTAATGCAATCTAAGTCTCAGCTACAGCTGAAAAGAAAGGGGGACGAAGAAAAAATTTTAAAAGGGCAAACCCTGAAAGCTTTACCTCTGTCTGATGTAAGTGATAAAGTGAAACAGGTAATTACCTATCTTAACATCAGCAAAAATAGGGGATTCGAGGCCAAAACAGTTCAGCCTTGAAGAAGTGAAAAGAGTAGGAAAGTTACAAAGAAAGAATCAGCACCAAAGAAAAGTTCCTTTTGACTACATTTCAGTGCTAACAGTGCTGGTTTTAGCTGCAGGAACATGAAGCCTACCTAGGCAGGTACAAAATACATTGTGGGCTTTTTTCATCTTGCCTCAGGAATGTAAATAATGCATTCAAAAATCACTTACTTACATATTAATGATGTCCTTTACGGAAGGGACAATATCTACCAGTAATTTTGCTCAACAACTGAGCCAGCTGTGTGCTCCCAGCATCAGGGCTGGTCACTGGGCACTCATTCCCAACTCCTGCAGGCAGGACCCAGCCACAGGAAGCAGGGCAGGATTCCCTGCAATGGCCTTTCCTTCTCCTTTACAAAGAGAAAAGGTCTTTGAAAGGAAGGATTTGGGACAACAGTTCCTCAGGCGTTCAGATTTTTAATGTTACAGGCATGGACCTAACAGGACCCTCAAAAGAGTTTTGGGAGGGTTTGGAGTTTAGGGTTTGTTCAGCCTGGAGAAGAGAAGAATCCAGGGAGACCTTAGAGTCACTTCCAGTACTGAAAGGAACTCTGAGAGAGCTGGAGAGGGACTGGGGACAAGGGATGGAGTGCCAGGACACAGGGAATGGCTTCCCACTGGCAGAGGGCAAGGATAGATGGGATATTGGGAAGGAATTGTTCCCTGGGAGGGTGGGCAGGCCCTGGCACAGGGTGCCCAGAGAAGCTGTGGCTGCCCCTGGATCACTGGCAGTGTCCAAGGCCAGGCTGGATGGGGCTTGGAGCAGCCTGGGACAGTGGAAGGTGTCCCTGCCTTTTGATAGATGAGCTTTAAGGCCCTTCCAACCCAAACCATTCTGGGATTGTCTGATTCAATCTACAAATTAATGGGACTTCAGTGTTTGTCCTACAAAGCTGCATCTTCAACACAGTGCTGTGGTCCAGCTTTGGGATTCAGTGCTGCCTTGGGGTGATTTTCTGATTCCCTGATCGTCTGCTTTATGCTCAGAAACAGCTGCTGGAGCTTTAAGGTGAGTCAGGGGCAGGGGCAGGAGCCTTTGAGCTCTGGTGCGGGATTTATTCAAAGACTCACTCCTAGGGTGTGGGATTGGACATTGTATTGTTGCTTTTGCTCGATTAGTTTCTGCTAGTTTAAGCAGGAAGTTCTCTTTTTTCCTTCCCCTGACTTGGAGGCGGTACTGGGAATGCTTTCGGCGGCATTTTGGTTTTGTTCTTGAATTGTTTTGGCTTGGTTTTCGGCCCGAGAGCCAAACCATCAAGACTGTTCAATCCTGCCAAGTGCCACGTCAAGCCCCAGACCTCGGGGTAAAAGCTGATACCAAAGAACCTTCAGTGTAAGGAAGAGGGAAATGTAAATCTGGAAGTACTTCAAGGCTTTTCTACAAGTAAGGGGTAGAACAAGATTAAGGTTCCTCCAATCCAAACCATTCTGTGATTCCAGGATTCTATTAAAATGCAAAATTTATGACAGAAGGGCTGGAAAAGCTGAACCAACAAGAGGAAGGACACCAAAACCCACCAGCTTCATCTGCTGTGAGGAGGAGACCAATGCCAGAGCTTCAGTAGGTTCCCATCTGCTGGTTCTGCCCGAGCTGCTGCATGAACTTTTCCCTCTCCTGAGACAAAGCCATTGCCACTTTTGCCTTCCTGGCCAAGTAGCCAGGTGGGAGTGGGAGATAAGGTTCCAAAATTTCAATATCTAGCATTTATTCAGTCTTTTTCTGGTTGTTTTTTTTTTTTTCCCTGTGCCTTGCAAGCACCATGCTTTGTTAATAAACAGGCTTTTTTTACTTTCACAACAGGCTTTTTCATTCATTTCTTGGTGGCAGAAGAGATTACTGAAGCCCTTCTCTTTACAGAAAACACTCATTCCAGAGTGTTTTTCTCCTAAAATTTGTCTCTAAACCAAGACAAATGCCTTCCCAGCAGAGCTCAGTGAAGCACAGAACTTCCATCCCATTTAGGGGTTTTTAACTTGTTGCTGTGAGCAGCTATTTGGACCTCAGTTTGAGAAATACTCAGTTCTGACATTTTTCCCCCTAAGAATGGCTCTGTTTCTCCATCCCCTTCCCCTCAGATCTCCTGAGGCAGAACTGCAGCTCCTGCCCTGGCCTGGGTGCTGCCTGTGTGTTGTTCTGTCAGACATGAAACAATCTGGCAACTCAGGAGCTCAGCCACCAAGGCTGGGCAGAGAGTAAAAAAAGCCCCAGCTTCTCTTTATTCTTATATTTATACCTTTTTACAGACAGTTATGGATTGGACAAAGAGGTTACCACCTCTGAAATTCTATAGGTGAGAAATACAGTCCATTACATTCTCCACTCTAGAAAGAAGAATGAAAAACAACATCCAAAGTACAAAAAAATCCTTGGCCAGTTATAAAAACATGAATTGTTTACACAAAATTTATAAAAACCTTTACTACCAACTATAAACACAACACTCTAGAAAAATCAGGGCAACACTTGTGGGAGCAGTTCCACAAGAGGGGATGGCTCAGTTGTCCCCTCTGGCCTCGGTATCGCTTCCCAGGATGCAGTGTGGAGCTCAGCTCCAGGCAGGAATCACACTGCATGAGGAGAGAGGGGTTTTGCAGAGAGCTCAGCTTAGGGCAGCTCACAGGGGCACAAACTGGGGCATTGGTAACAAAGCAGTAATAGACAAAAAGCTGCTAAATAGATATGGCAGGAAATGTTTGTGACTTTCGCCGACTCAGAAGTGAAAGATTGGAATTGTGTTTTAAAAGACCCAGGCCAAAACACTCTTACATTTATCTGATAAAAGAGTCCATCATGGAAAAATCTATTTTCCTGACAGAAGCTGCAGTTTTGCAGGGCCATGAGAAAATGCTTCAACAAGCAGCCTCAGAAAACCTTTGAAAACTGATCTGTGTTATTGAAGGCTACATTTCTCTGCCATCAGAGCCTTCCAAGCCCTTCAAGGACAAAACAAACCCAAACATACTCCTGCAATCAAGGATCTAAAACTCAACCCAGTGGGCAGGGTTTATGTACTTTGTCCAAAGCGTGTCTGCAGACAAGCTTCAGTGTCCCTCCCCCCCGTTTCCCTTCTGCAAACAGAAGTAACCTGATTAAGGCTGGACAGGTTAAATGGAACCCATGCAAAATCCTTCTTCTGAATCCTGCATTAATCACCAACTTTCTCCTTGATTCTGGTGGAGTGGTAACATTAAACAGGTACAAAATAACACATGCTGGAGTCTCTGCTTGGGCTCTCTGACACTCTCACAGGGTCAGAGAATGGACCCAAGCACCCTGGTCACTCTCTGTGGCCCATTTGGAACCCCACAGCAATGGGGCATCACAAGGATTAGGAAAAACTTCTGCATTGCATTTACAGTATTTAAAAGGATCGGCAGTTTTCTTTCCAGAAATAAAAATATTTAGCTTGCTCAAAATTGGAATTCAATAAATAAATCAAGCAGTCAGATGATGGACCAAATTCTAAACTTTGTCAGCCAAATTTTGGTTAGAGTACCTTTGAAATTTCCTAATAATGCCAGCAGTCAATGTATATGTACAAATTTTCATTATACAGAGCATAAAATGTTCTGTCTCAATAAGCATACGAAAGGAGATGTGTGACCAAACAGCACATCACTGCCTAAGTTATGTGGTCCCCATTTTTCTGTGAATACATGGATGGGGTTTAGAACTTGGTTTTATGCAATTGGACTGGAGAATCATTGCAGGTCCCTTTCACCTTAACAACTCTGTTCTATTTTAACTGACTTCTATCTCATGTTCTCTCTTTTCTTCTCCTGAATGACCCTTGCTCTGGAATTTTTAAAAGAAATTCTACATCTGAAACAGATTTTGGATGTAGAAATTGCTCTCAGTTATCCCAGAAGGAAATTACTGAAGCAATGACAAACATCAAGCACATCTGCGAATGTCCCATATTTGTATTCAGTCCACAAACAGGTAAAAAAATCTGTAAGTAAAATCAAACCCAGAGAATATTCTTACCAATATCTTCAAACAGGAAAAGGAGACTAATCTTGACTTAATTAATTTATTATGTCTTGTGTATCTTAAACCACAAGTGATGTTTCGGTTTCATTGTGTGTTGCCTGAACCAAGAATTAAATCATCAACATATGGTATGGAACTTTCAGTTTAGATGTTGTCAAGGCTCCAAGGTAGAAGGTTATTAAAAGTGAAAATAACTGCAACTGGGCAGATTAAAACACCAGCCTCATTCCCAGTGGAACATCCTTCAAAATATCAACTGCCTTTGGAACTGAAAGGTGCCAATGTCTATAAAATTTTGCTACAAATTAATCCAGGAGAAAAACCAGTAGCTTGTCAACCGTTTTAAAATATACATAAAACACTGCCCAGAGATATTTTATGAGGAAATGAACAGGATATTTGTTATATACACCAGGTTTATGATTTTGGGGTGTTTGCTCAGTATATGTATACAATAAAAAAAATTGGATGCTTCCTCTTTAGCAGACTCATGAAGCCAAAATGTATGAAAATAAACCTCTGAAATTCTAGCACATTTCTGCCTAATAAATATCATTCGCGAAAGATATTTATCAAAATACTTTTCATTTTGTAGATATTTTTATGCAACCTCTTAAACTAAAATATATTATAGATTGCTTAGACTCAATTTAACAATTGTATCTTGTATATTACCAAAATAACAGCACGAGAGAAAATGGCCTCAATTTGCACCAGGGAAGATTTAGATTCAATTTGAGGAAAGGAATTTTCTCTAATATTGCCATCTAAGCCTGCTGTGGCACAGCTTGAGGCTATTTTCTGGTCCCCTGGGAGCAGAGCCCAATCCCTGCTGGCTGCCCCCTCCTGTCAGGGACTTGTGCAGAGCCACAAGGTCCCCCCTGAGCCTCCTTTTCTCCAGGCTGAGCTGACACGTGTGGGATTGCAGGAGTGACATGCTGGAGTGCATGACTGTGATGTCTGGGATTGCAGGGTTGGGATGAGTGGGGTTGCAGCACTGATGCATGGAATTGCAAGCACTATAATTTAAGTGCTTTTTAATTTAAGTCATTGCTTCCACAAACTCTCCACTGAAGGTCCTTCCCACAGCAATTTCTGTTTGTGACATTTGCATGGGAATGTCCATCTGGAAATCCTTCCTGCACAATTAGTAGAACCAAGGAGCAAAACCACAGCTTTGCAAAGCAATACTGCACAGCTCTGAGCACAGACCAAATGTTTTCCTGATGTGTTACCCAGCCCAGGCAGTGGGAGAGGCTGCTCAGATGTTCTTGGTTAGCAACATTCTCTCACAAACAGAAAGCAAACCAGGTGGCTTAAAAGTAAGTATTAAAATTAATCAAGTAACTAAATAGTGGTTATATGTAATCACCTAAAGTAACCATAAGACAACAAACCACACATTTCTACTGATCACCACCATTATCCTGAATTTCGTTCCAGCTATTCTGTCATAAATTTTGCATTTTAATAGAATTATGGAATCACAGAATGGTTTGGGTTGGAGGGAACTTTAAAGATCATCTTGTTCTACCCTTCTGCCATGTTCAGGGACACCTTCCACTACCCCAGGTTGCTCTAAACCCTTGCTCTAAGTGTCCAACCTTGCCTTGGACACTGCCAGCGATGGGAGCCCCACAACTTCACTGGACAACCTTTTCATAGTTTGAAAAACTGCAGTGATTGTTACCAAAGTACATGACCTGAGTGGCCCTTCCAACCTAAAAAAGGCATAAAACCCTCACAAAATTCAGTTTGTACGCTTGCCCATGGTAGTGCAGTCATTCTTCTGATCTGCCAGTCCAATAGCTGTGCGAAGACTTCAGAACAGCCAGAGGATGAGCTGAAAGAGAACAAGCATCTGTTCAGTTTACTTGTAAAAATGCAAACAGATGCAGTTTTGCAACTTTCATTTTGATCGAAGTTTTGCAGTTTATTTTATGAGAAGTTTCAAATGCGTGTGTTAGTTACCAAGATTTGTCTTCTGTGTTTGAAAACTCCAATTACACTTTCTAATTAAAAGCCTTAAGTGGCAAAGTTTAACCCACAGATCTATAGAGAGGAACCCAATAAATGTTCCTGAAGCTGCAGGCCTGGACCAGCAGAACAGCAATGCCTGTGAGCACAGGTGCTCTGCCTGTTCAAACAGGTCAGCTGCTCATGGGTCTGCCTCCTTCCTCCTTCTTATTCTCCTTTTTGGAATGCAATCCCTGGCTAGAGACATGCTGCTTCCCAGGGAACAGCTTCTGCATCATGTGTCAGGGCCAGGGATCAAGTGAACACATTAACTTGGGAGAAGGGTGCAGGACAAAGCAAAACTTCATAGAATCCCAGGGTGGTTTGGCTTTGAAGGACCTTCAAACTCATCCTATTCCACCTCCTCCCATGGGCAGGGACACCTTCCACTGTCCCATGCTGCTCCAAGCCCCAGTGTCCAGCCTGGCCTTGGGCACTGCCAGGGATCCAGGGGCAGCCACAGCTTCTCTGGGCACCCTGTGCCAGGGCCTGCCCACCCTCCCAGGGAACAATTCCTTCCCAATATCCCATCCATCCCTGCCCTCTGGCACTGGGAAGCTATTCCCCTTGTCCTGGCACTCCAGGGCCTTGTAAGTAGCCTCTCTCCACCTTTCTTGTAGGCTCTCTTCATGCGCATTCCTTCTTTTCAGGCTTCTCCATCAGTCTCCCCCCTTATCCCCTAAATTCCATACTGCCAAACAAGTGCTCCTCTCCTCCTGGAACCAGCCTGCTCACAGTGTAACCAAAACCCCAGAGCCCAGCTGGACAGTTAAGGAATCAGAAAGCACTAGTAGCTTTCTGAGCAAAACAGGGCATAGGATAAAATACTTGTGACACTTTTGCTGCCAAATATTTTCAGACTTGTCAAATCTTTTCTACAAGGAAATCCTAGTGAGCTTTCTTTCTCTTTCTTTCTTTTCTTTTTCTTTCTTTCTTT
>VZTZ01010510.1:20395-32655 GCA_013400955.1 Drymodes brunneopygia | reverse complement strand
TCCCTTCTGCCACTGCAGCTCTCATGTTTCCCCTAGACCTCTCTTTTGGCTGACTCTTTTACTGCAAAAGCCTCTTTGTAGTTTTTCCATGGCTGCTTAATATGGTTGCTGATTTTTGGCCAACTTCAGTTGCCATGTTTTGGACAAACACCCTCTCAAATTGTATCAGTGGCATAATTAACATGCATTGGTATGTGTAGGTTCCAATTTGACCTCATGTTGCTATGCAGCCTAGTTTGCCAGAGGAGGGCCTGAAAAACACCCTTACAACAGCTTCCTCTGTCTAAGGCAATAGAGGAAAAGTATATGCAATCACTAATTATCTACACCTCAGATTTGAAACTGATGAAGAACAAACATAAGATTTCAAAAAAATGAAAAACAGAGAAGAGAAGAAAATCAACCTGACTAGACTATGCTATCTTTCAACTGCTCATTTTTATTTCCTAAGGTAGATTAATATCTACCCTTCAGAATGAATTAACTGCTTTCTGATGCCATTCTGTGAAACAGGTCACACAGTGGAGAGTTCTCTTCCTAAAGGCATTTTGTTTGAACTTACCTCTGCACAGACATAAAGAGATTTTGCCAGTCAGCCATGTTATGAACTCTTGCTATTTTGGTTCCTCTTTAATATGCAGGATCTTCTCCATGGCTCACATCAATCCAAATCCTTCTAGTGACTTTGTTACTCAACAATGCCCTTCTAAACATCCACTCAGGGAAAGAATGTTTGTGTTCTGTTAGTTTTTTTATTTTTAGGTCACACATTTTTTTGTCTTGAAACATATAAAGGAACTTCTTTTCTAGCTTAAGGTATAACTAATTTGTTCAGCCATATCCTCGTTTGGTTTTTGTCTGAAGAAGGGAGCAAAGCAATTAACCTCTTTTATTATATTATCAATGTATTTGCATTATCCTTCCTTGGGTAACAGTCTATATAAATTAATAGTGATATTTATTATTCTAATTCAAAGGTTATGGTGTTCTTCTCCTTAGAAAATGATAGAGTTAAATTTTCTCATTCTCTGCTTTACTGGCATAAGGATATATCAGTGATCAAAGTGACTTTGTACAAAGTTAATCTGAGTTTTTAAAACGAACAAAAATTCCCGTGTAGTTTATTATGAGAATCAGGTTTGCACAAGAGATATAGCTAAAGAAACACTGCTGGTGTGAAAAAATAAAATCCTGTAGGTAACAAGTTAAATCTTATTTTATAAGATTTGCTGCCTGTATTCCAACAGGATGCCATCAAGGTGGAAATTAAAATCACTGAACACTGAGTCACTGAATTTCCCTCAATGTGTCACAATTACAAAACCAGCTTTTGCTATATGAGTCTGATCTACTGTGAAAATGTACACATTATTCAGTTGCTCCAGAAATGCCTCATTTATTACCCATATTGAGAAATTCAAATGAGTGAATCATGAGTTTGACTTCACCACTTTCCCCTGATTCTGATTACAAGGCCCTCTGTGTCATGTTTTCATGTAGTTTAAAAAGGTATAAGATACATTTCATTTTGAAGTAATTCTAATTCTGCCTGGATTCCATCAGTTATGCTGGAAAGGGATTCAGAAGGCTCAGAGTATTTTTGGCATACATGGAAGGAAATCTGATCAGCTGAGAGAGAGTCTGCTCTAGTCAGTAGCTCAGCACACTGGGGGAGGCAGACTGGTACAGGAAGCACACCCAGACAGCTGTGCTGAGGTGCACAGAATGAGATTCTAAATGACTGTGATTGATTTCCTTTAAAATTTAAAGGTATTAGTTAGGGTCAAGGAACCATGATGTTGAGGGGAAGTTTTTCTTCTCCTTAACTCTACATGTAGCAGTTAGTCAGAATATTCATTGTGACAACCACTTCTTATTTGTGTTATTATTTGTACTTAAAGAAAAATACAATAAGGTCAAAGATGAGATCTTGCTTAGTAAGATGTAAAATTAAAAAGATCAGTATATGTAGCTAAAATATAAAAAGATCAGTGTATGCAGCTAAAATAAATATGTTGAAGATTTTCATTTTTAGAACCTAGGTGATGTGTGGTTTTGAGCATTTTAATCTCTGTGTTCTAACTGACAATGAAAGTTCAAGATTTTTGTGCAAATTGAAATGCAGAGCTTTAAGCAGCCCTCATCATCATAGTATTAAACCATGAGAATAGATGAATGTGATATAATAACAGTAAAATACAAAATCAAAAGCAAAGCTTGCTTGTTGACATGGTTTATTTGAATGACTATTGCCTGAAGAGTACCTATAGGTAAGAAAAAGGTTATTCTGAAGAGTGGAACACAAGTTCAGTTAAACTGTGAAGATAAACCACTCTTTGGATCAGGTGTACAGGCATTTGCAAAAGTGACTCCTCTGCAGTTGTCAACCCATGCAGGATTTTAGGTTTTTACTGGAGTAGTCAAAAGGAAAATTGAAGGGAAAGTCACTATGCTTTTGTTAATAAGAAAAATGATTCTGGAGAAAGTTTGTTTTTCTGGAGAACAGATGGAGAGAAACCAGCAGCTGGTTAGATCTAGAGGTGATTAATTACAGACTTTGAGAAAATGGCTATGTTTCTTTCCTTTATTTTTCTTTTCACTACAGATTAGACCACAAATTAGGTTATTAAAACCTCCTGTAGAAGATGAGATCTGGGAAAAATATTTATTTCTTTCAGTTGAAAATTGACCTGTGACTGTTTGAGCCTGTTTAAACACTCCATGAGGATTTTATGATGTAAATTTTAGCAAAGAGAAGGATGATCTGAGGCTTGGAACTTGCTTATTTTCTCTTACATCTGAAGAGTGAATCCTGTGCAGGAACACAAGGACAAAAGAAAATTAGCATGAAGCTTATGGGAAGAATTAGACAGAATTGGGTAGATACAGCTGAGCATGGAAACATCTGAGATCTATCAATCAATCAATCTATCTATCTATCTATCAATCATCTATCTATCTATCTATCTATCTATCATCTATGTGTGTGTGTGTGTGTCTGTCGGTGTACCTTCAAATAGGGATGGTCTTCCAAATTTTGTGTTTATACTTTTATGTGAGAGGGGGAGAAATTTAATTAAAGTGAAAAATAACAATCCCGCGTCTGCTTGGATATCTGTCAATCATATTTTAACCAAATTTTATGGTCTTATGGTTTTTCTCTCTTGGAAAAGTCCTATCACCCTCTAGAGAAGTAAGGATTGTAGGAGAAGGAAGATAACGTAATGACAACCCATGTTTATTGAGAGAGAATTTGATTACTAGATTTTATTCTTTAAGGCTTTTTGTTCAAGCTTGATATGAATAGATCAAATTCCTTCTATATCAGATCATTTCTGTGCTACTTCTTCAGGAAATGGTTTAGACTGGGGATACTGCAGAGATCTTCTCAGAGAGATATTTAGATTGCTGATGCTCTGCTACCTCCTGAGTGACCGCATTACTGCCTAGACTCCGTCTCCTATAAAGCACTACACGTGTTTGGCCACATGAAAGACTGTTATAAAGGATGATAAATGCCATTTAGAAAGAGAAGCTTTTCATAATTGAGGGTGGATGCATGCTGTGCATCCTTTTGGTAATTCCTATGAGATAGAGAGGCATTTCAGGAGAAGGCGTATAAACACAGAACTGGCCCTGGGGCAAGCAGGCGCATGCAAAAACCCACGCTATCTCAAAGCTGCCAGACACCGTGAGTGGATCAGCTTTCCCTGAAAGAAAGGAAAACCTTAGTCCACAGACTTACATAAAGCAAAATTAACATTTATGGGGCTGATCTAAAGTCTTTTAAAGCTGAAGAGGATTTTTCCTCTGTAGACTCTGGTGAGATACAAATTGGGCTTTTTATGTAAGTGTTTAAGCAGTACTTTTTGACTCATGAAAGTTAAATCCCTAATTAAGCCATACCTTTTTTTATCCCAATTATTTTATTTGCCACTCATGTTCTTGTCCTTTCTTCCCTCCTTCACCTTTTTATTTGAGTAATTAAAGTTCTGCTTTGGCATTAAAATGAAATTGAGAATGATAAAATTCACTGTAATCAAGACACAGGTTGACAGGTAGGCCAAGACCCTACCATGTCTTGTAACACTTGAAGTTTTTTCATGGTGATTTAAGAAAGGCTGTATTCTAATTTGCACTGAGATTTGCTGATAAATAAAACAGTGTTTAAAAGTGCCCAAAAGATAAACTTCTTACAAATTTTTCTCAGTGTCGTGATCCGGTTGACTGTTAAAAAATTGTATGTCACAACATAAAACATACATCAGCTATTAAATTTTCTTATTCCATCTTATGGAAATATATTGTTTTCTGAAACCCTTTGTAACTGCTTCTGTAGAGTAAGGCTGTCTGCTAGCAGATCAGCTCAAGAGCTCTAGGCAGAAAAGCTGTCTGGGTGAGTAAAGGCTTAGCATCGCTTGGTATATCAATAGGTCATGACAAATAGAAATATGGGGCACTTTGCTGCTAAGTGATATTTATAATTGCTCTGATGGAGGAAATAACATTGCAAATTAATAGAATGAGAGAAACATTGGATATGGGGCAGTTGGGTGATATGTTTCAAATGTCATGTCTTGGCAAAATATACTGAGTGTCATCTGAAAACAGAATTTTCTAGGGTCTATTACTGAGATTGTAGATACATTGGAGCATGAAAAATTTGACTTCAACAAATAGAATCCATCTTGCTAATCTCTCCTAGGTGTTTTGTCTCAACTATATGACACAGTGTGTTAACAGGCAGAAAAATATCCACATGGAGTTGAAAGCAGACAGCCAGTTTAGAGGAAGGTTACAGAAAAGCTGAGTTTGCAAACAGCAGGAAAAAGAATGACAATTGCCCAATGACATACTAGGACTCAAAGGCAAAACATTTAAAAATGCAGGGTGAGGGAGACCTAATAATGAAGGTAATGGAGTCGAGCTTTTTCATAACTCCTTTCTTTTTAATTTTTGCCTCTGCCAGCCATTCACCTGAGTTCTACTGAGAACCAAATATGCGGTAATTTTTCTTTTGCCTTCTAAACCAACAATACATGAGTTTATTACATCTTTACTGTTTTCTTTGCAACTAGATGATAATTCTGAGAAAAATCAGTGTATTTTTTTTCTTTCCAATATACCCAACAATATGTCTGTCTCAATATCATTTGATATTTGCTCTTTAAATGTTGTCCTTTGCTCTCATAATTTCTGGATTGTATTTTGCTGTAGTTTCCTGTGGACAATAAACTCTTGAGTAACACATACATGAACAGGACTAACATAGCTTTACTAGCAGAGACTCAGCAACCTGTCTAGTACCAGCTATGCTGATGTTGCCAGTAGCACTGAAAGAAGGTTTTAGTTTGTGGTTATACTAGAACACAAACTTACTGATCATGCTATGTGTTTTTCGCTCTTTATTTCTCCTGGGCTTGACTTACACAGTTTAAAATGTGTTTCTTGGACCGAATTCATTAGGGTATTTCTCTTGAAATAGGAAGCTGGTATTTTCTGCTAGGAGCTATGCCAACTGAAAAAACTGTTTCTGAAATGTCATTTAAGCAGGGGCTATGCTGTGAGTTTCCCTTTCCCCTGAAGGAAAAGTAGTACATCACTGTATTGCCTCAGGAGCAACCTGGAGATCTACTAAATCACAAAGGAAATGCATTCAACTTGTTGGTTTCCCATTTTTTTTCTGACGTGTAAGAGAGAGAAAGAGAAAATACATGTGCCTGTCCTTCACTGGCTGAAAAACAGCTCCCCAGTTCTTCTGCTTTAGTGCCTCTCTATAACAAGCTGAAGATTGGGTCAAGGTTTGCTAGTACTTGTTTCAATATGCCTGTTCCCTGCTTGGAAATCGGGAGCAGAAAGAGCAGCTGCACAAGCAAAAGATGGGGAGGATTTTTTCTGGTGGTAGAAAACATTGATTTTATGGCTAACTGCCTTCACAGCAACAGTGCTTAGTGCTACTGTGATAGCTCTGTAGAGTGGATTGAGGGCCTGAGTACCATCTCGTGGGATGCGGAGAGAGTCTGCAGCCATCAATATTTCCTTGAGCCTAAACACATTGTTATTGCTCTGTAGCTGCCCTTTGAACTTATTTATATCTCCTCAGGAATTGCCATGAGTGTTTTGACTTCAGGTACAAGTATCTTTAACAGCTGCAAATGATTGTCCTGGAGGCTGAACTCATGCTCTGGCACAAGAAGTATTGACATAGGAAGGATCAGGGACAGGGCTCTCACCCATGCAGTCCAGGTTTTCCACTCCACATTTTAGTGGTTAGTCATATTAAAAAATGGAAAACAGAAGGAATTTTTATTTCACTTTTTATTTCTATTGCTACCAGCATGCACCCCACATCTAAGCAGACAAAAGTATGTTTCTACTGGTGGAACTCGAAGAAGCTTTCAGGGTTGGCTGAAAAGACTCCATAGGGCTCTCAGCAAAATAAAGGAGGGAAAGTTTCCTATTACCTCAGATCTCTTGTTCTCTGAGGTAGGCAGGGACTCTATACATGTCTTTGCCTGACTTAAAGTTGCTTCCAGTTGATTTAGCTTGAATGTTATCTGCAAGACTAATTATTTCCCAACCCAGATATCAGAGGCCAAGTTGATATGCCCCTCACAAGAGGTGAATATGCATTTGCAACTTTCTGAATATTCATTTGCATATTTGATAGTACCGACACAAGGTTCTGAGGCCAATAAGCCTTTAGGGCATGGGCATTTTTACTTCCAAGCAGTAGTGACCAGACACTCTGATCTCCCTCATGGTCCAGCCATTTGCACTGAGGTTCTTCATCCCTTAACAGGAACTTCAGCACAAGATGATGCTAGTAAGAAAGGCAATTTTGTCACCTCATTTGGGCATGACTTGTGGATGTCAGCCCAACAACACCGTGAAATTACTAATGCCTTGTTGTCTTCAATTCTTATCTGAGGGGAAAAAATTTCTATGTTATGTAAGCCCAGCTGTACTGTGCATTAAGAGCAAGGAAAAGCGTCCCATCATATGTAAGCTGAATAATGCTAGCATCAGTTAGATACCCCAGAAAGCAGTGCCAGCAGGGTACAGAGCTATATAATTCACAACTTGCAAAGGATGGTAAAATATAATTACTAATGTAGCTAACAGTCTTTATGAGTACTTTCCAGAAGTGGCAGGGGTTTTTGTATTGCTTTCTTATCTCTTTGCAGTCTTGGGACAAAAATAAAGTCTTATGAAGTGGATGAAATAAAACATGACATTAATTTAAAAATAAACTTCCCAAATCCTAAAAACCTAGTAAACACACCATTAATAGAAGTCACCTGTTAACAGCAGAAAGATATCTATCTACCTATCATTTTACTTTAACTTCTCAGTTTGTCAGAGGATTTTTTGGCATATATTCCTGTCCATATGTGCACTTGTTTACTATACCATTCACAAAGTCCTTAGCATACAGATGGTACAAAATAAAGTGAATAAAAATTAATAGATTCCTATTACTTTATTTTCTTTAATTCTACTTTTATTACAAAATCCATTTTGTTTCTGTCTAGAAAGAGTTCAGACATCAGAAGAACGCTTAGCAACTATTAAATGTAGATTGCAGCCTGAGTGCAAAAGCAAAGTAAGCCTATATAATTTAATAGCTTTTCAATTTAATGAAAACTGGTTGCCAGATTGTTTAATCAAGAATTTGTCATTGTTTGTACAAATCATTTCATAGGAAACTATCAACAGTTTCTCACAGTTTTGTTAATAGAAATCCTAAAGAAAAGCTTCGATAAAGCATAACCTTTGCAATACCAGGAGTTCATTGCAGAAAAGTGTCAGCTCATTTGATGAAATTTTACAAGGGAGGGATCATTACATTTCAGGTGGACTTAATGACACATGTGGCAGAAACATTCTCCAGATATTAAGTATATTCGATAGAAAATACAAATCTAGTTTCAGAAAACACAACTGTAGTTTGAAGCTTATTGTGAGAGTGTTTGCAGCTGTGAGCTCTTTAAAAAGAGTGGTCTTTATGTTTCTCAATAATCCTAGTCATACCATTAAGATGTCCATCAAACCCGCAAAGCAGAAAGCCAGCAAATGTTTAAATTATAGGCCTTTGGTAATTTACATTGACCTCTTAGGCATCAGGTGAATTATTAAGTAAAAAACACAAATTGATGCACTCTTAAAGTCTTTGATGACCAGGCTGGATAATGATGAGTTCTCAGAGGGTGGTTCAGTTGCATACAAAATATAATAAACAGGACAGCTGAGAGTACACATCGTTAAGAAAAAATCAACACTGTTAAAAAAAAAAAAAAAAAGAAGCAGTGCTTTGTGCTGGACTGTTCACCTTGACAACTTACTTTCAGCATGGTAGAAAGTAGGTGCAAGCACAAGAATCCACAATTTCTATGGGCACTAAGAAGCATCAAAAGAAGCTGGAAGAAATACCATATACAAAGTTGGAATATGATGTACTGAGAAGGAAATGTCAAAATCATCATAATCTAAAGCTCCAGATGTGGTCCGAAAGTGTGAAATGTTTTCCTTATGCTAGAAGGAGACCTTAGAAGTTTCCACTGCTGCACAAGTGGTGAAATATGTTCCCTATTTTGTGTGGTAACTATAAAAGTACTACCAATATGGTCCAAGGAGAATAAACAGCATGTCTTTAACAGCTCTCAAGCATTGCCCGATACTTCTCTCAAAACCCCAAACCTAGAACTAGACGGTAGTATACTTCCTAATAAAGAAAGCTATTGTTTATAGTCTAACCTGAGAGAGCAGCCACCTCTTTAATTGGACTCACATATTATAAGCATTTGAAAAGATTTCCATTTTTGAAAGAATTTCTGAAAGGGATAATGGATGCCTTTACTTCTTATTTTATTGAGTAAAAGGCCTTTTCTTGAATCCTGCAGAAATGGCTGCCAATAAAAGGATGTGTCCTTTCTTCTAAACATACCTGAGAACATGAACACGAAACATATATGGAAGCTCTGAGAACAGCCAATTTTTTAAAAAAGAAATTTGAAGAATACTGTCATTAAAAGAAACATGAAGAATACTGTCAAACATTTTACAAACATTTACAAACTGTTTCCAATTCTTAAATTTAGAATTGGATTTGGTAAACATTTATTGTATTTTTTAAGGTATATGTATTCTGAATTGTGAATATCCAATAAATGTACCAAAAACTGTATCTAGAGGAGATTCCAGGTTCTTACCTGTATTGCATCTATTTGCAACTGACACTGGCATTGGGTTTTTGCATTGGTTGGCTGGAACAAAGATCAACATGAAATTTCAAGGTTCTAGCTGAAATTTAAGTCCCTGCTGCTCATAGTTTAATAAAAGGCAATTACTTATTTAAAGTTAAATGCAAATATTAAGGGCTTCTAGGTCCTGCTGTGGGTTCATCAAATTTGCAAAACATCATGCAGTGCAGAATTATCATTTGTCAGTTTTAATTTCACTGATGGTGTGAGTCTGCATGCATACCTGCATACACACATATCTGCCAATAGTGATAGAAAAAGACTGTTTTGCTTTAATACTTTATATGAGGTAAATGACACTCCTTTTCTTGTCTATTTATGACAAGAAATGTACATATGCTTTCCCCCTCAATTCAAGTTCTGTGAGCACATCAAACTAGAACAATACACGGAAAATGCTGAAGGCTTGCACATTATGCATGCATGCTTTCCTGCAGATCTTAGAATTACAGTTGCAGTGGTTTTGTCTGCTTTCAACACCTACTGAATGAGAGCTTTGAGATGAAGTTTGAAAAACTGAAATGAACAGAGCTGTCATCTATTTCTCTACATGCTGGTATTTAGCCTCAGGCTGTATCACACTCCGTGTAGACTTTTAAAGCAAGGTTTTCAGGAGGAAGGAGAAGACTTCCTCACCTGCCTTTGCTGCTGCCAGGTTCAATGCAATTCAAATATGGTTCAGCCAACTGAATTTGCACCAGTTGTATTGTGTTACTTGTTATTTTTTGTTCTCTTTCTCTTGGGACATGCTACTAGAGTCTAACACTTGTGGGTTTTTGATATTTTTGCCTTTGAAACTGCTTTTGGTTTAAATTAACCTTTTCATGACAGCCTGAATCACAGTATTGTAGGGAAACTGTTATGCTGGGAAATGGAAATAGTTACTGATAAGCTCTGCTCCAGAAAAACTATTGCCTATTCTGAGTGGTAGTGTCTCAGGAACAGCTTGTATTTTGTCTTTGGTTTTCACTGAGGTGCTTTGCTCAGGTGTCCCTGTCAAAACTGTGGGACAGACATGACATAGTAGCTCACATGTTGACAATCAACTTAGTGATCAATGCAGTGCTGTAAAGGAGGTTTATGCTATGTTTTATGACATGAATAAAGGAAAAGCCTAGGCCTGCTAAAAACTAACAAAAATATATCTGCTAAAGTTTCCCCAAAAATTGTCTCACCTGATTTCATGATTTTTCTTTTGAAGATTCTAGAACTTTCTCAGGCTGTGTGCATGTGATGGTTTTGCCTATTTAAGCAGAAGGAATGCAGATTGCCCACAATACTCAGCATATTAATGGGAAATGATGTTAAATAGTGTACACTTCTCTTGTCTTTGTCCCTGGGTCTTGATAAGGCAACAGTTTTTTAAGAACTCTGTATCAGAACCGAAAAATTTGGAAAACATACTAAAGAATAAAAGCTATCATTCCCTTTTTTTATTTTTTTTGGAGGGTTTGAAAGTCCAGAGATTCTCTCCACTTTTTTTTCCCCAAATAATTCCCATTTTTCAAGGGATAAAGCTGAAAGGCTTATTTTTAAAATGCTTCTGTAGAGGTAAATGAAATCTGGATAATTTAGTGAATTGTGGGGTGCAAAGGTATAGCGGGAAAAGACTAAGGTTAAAAGCCACTTAGCAGAATGTTATACATTTGCTCTAAAAATCTAGTTCACCGTTGTACAATTACACTAAAATAGATACACAGAACATTAAAGTACAGCCTTAGAGCTCCTGTGGTTATAGCAGCCTTTTAAGGGACAGGTTTTAGTCATCTTAACCACATTTTTCAAGATCTTTCTGCTCTTTGGTGTCACTGAGGTATTTCCTGTGTGTATGTGGCTTCTCTGCATATATGTGGGACTGAGTCTGGTTTTCCCCTATATATGCTGCTCAATCTTCACACTGCAGCTACTCTGTATGTTATTTTCTCTGTAGATTATTTTCTTGTGCATGGAAAAATAAATGACAGATCACTGTGTTTGTGTGCAGGAAAACCTTAAACTGAAAGAAATTACATGTATGAAATAGAATGGCAAATGTTACTGGATTTCAGAATACATGACAAAACACTTTCTTTATTCCCTGCTCATGCTCTGTGCAGCACATTTTATAACACAAAATATGTTTCCTTTCCCAAAGCATCTAGAACACACCGAGGGTTATGAAGTTATAACTAATACTATACTTCCTGAGAATTTTCAGGCATCTGTTTGAGCTGAAATAAATTCAGAATTTGTATTCCTTAAGGATAAGTAGGCTTATCTTTGGTTAGTATAAAAAAAATCTAAAAAACTTTTTCTGAGAATGAACCTTTCAATAATATTTTCATTCAAATCTGCTTCTAACCTAAAATTTGGTTTCAACTGATTAACATAATTTATTTCAAGTTGATTGTATGTAAACTGCATTTTTGCAAGTTGTTGATTCGCTTGACTGAATTACTGAGGCTCTGAAACCAGTTTTGACTTCTGTCTACTATGGTTGGTGGAGCAAATACAAATCCTATGATGCATGAGTTGTAAGGTATTTCCTTGGAGATCATGCAGGTTCTATGCCATCTGAGAAGAGGGGAGATTTCATGAAAAATGTAAATCTAGGTGTATCAAACTGAGTTGTATACTTGGGACAGTGGAAAATATTACAGGTTAGAATAACTTAAATGGCCTTTCTTGTCTTGGCAAAGAATTACTTCTTTTGTCAAAACTAAATGGGTTTTGCTGTAGACCATTCTAATTTTATGTCTTGGTTTGGCCCGGGGGGATGTAGGCCTTGGAGGTGACCTGTGCTGCAGGAAGTAGAACAACTTCCTTCTGAAGACAGAGAACCAATAACCAGGTATTTTTAAAGATTGATATATAAGTACACCAATAAAAGCTTGGTCCGCCTTTGGGGAGGAAAACCCCTATACAAGCAGAGAACCTCTGATCTTCCTCCTCTTTTGCTTGCTGCTGCTGGTAGAGAAGGATCTCCCTGCTTCTCTCTCCGGTAAGGCTGAAGCCACC
>VZTZ01010510.1:0-20213 GCA_013400955.1 Drymodes brunneopygia | reverse complement strand
AATCTGTGTTGCTAGACACAGAAGAAGGGGATTTTTCTTCGTTGCTGATGTAGAATTGCTAATCCTTAAAAGGGTACCCCATGGTCTGTCATAACCCCCTGTAGTAGCTATGGGAGGCTGCTGGTGTGGGGGAAGGGGCCAACACCAGCAAATTTCTTCTCCTGGGGGGGTGGCTGGTGGTGAGGCTGAAAACCCATAAAAAATTGTATTTTCTTACAAGAAACCCATAATATAAGCAAAAGAAACTTCTTTCCCTAAAGGAACTGAGACAAAGGCTATCTCTGCGGTAGTAAACTGACTAGAGGTCTAAGTGTTGTCTTTTTATGTGTTGTCAAGGGGACAGAAATGGAAAGGTCAGGGAGGAGGGGTGGTCCAGGAAGTTTGTTCTGGTGTTTCTTTTTTTTTCTTTATCTTAGGTTCATTAATAAACTTTCTTTGTATTCCCTAAAGTTTGAGCCTGCTTTGCCTACTCCTAATCCTCATCTAACAGCAAATATCAGGTAAATTTTAGTAAATCTGCTGGCATTTGGCCAGATACTGAAATTGGCGAACTGAAACCACTACATTTTACAAAAACAACATTGTCTAGGAAAAATGTTGCTTTGAAGTAACTTATTTTCTAGTATCAATCAAATACCTAAAACTAAGTAAATATGTTGATAAAGGTTTTGAAAACAAAGTTTCCGGACTATTTCCTAAGATATTGCCTTCAAACTGACAGCCAGTAAGACTTCATGAAGACTTTTTACTTTAGTAAATATTAGTAAATAATTATCTCAAAAGAATGACACATATATTATTAATATAAAATATTATATAGTCTCTAAAACAAGTACTCTGCAATATGTAGGTGAAAGCAGGCAAAGAAACTAAACCCTGTATTCAGATCTTCAAAACAGTGTGAACTATGAATTGACCTTGCCAATAAAATATTTTGTTTCATGATTAATTACCTATCTAATAACTTGTATAGTGATTACACTTATCTAGAATTGGTGGGTAAGTAGGGACAAAAATAGGCTAATTGACTGATTTATAACTTCCATGCAGTATGAAGAAATGAACCTTTATTTAAAGAAGATACTTGTATTTATAGAAAAAATACATTTTTCCCCCCAGTTTTATACAATTTTTTAAAATTTGCACTGGAATAATTGTGTCAGTTTTATTATCCCTAGGTTTGAACGTCAACATAAAGGCTAGCAGTTTTGAAAAATGGGTTATACTAAGCAAAGCTGTACCTTTTTGCCTAATTTTACAACCAGATGGTCACATATTGAAGAATCCTAGATAATATCAAAAGTGTTTACTATACAAACATTGAAAATACTACACTTCTGGCAAGCCTAAAACTGCTTTGTTACCAGTAGGAAGCTTTCTGACAAGAATCAATCAGTTCAATGATATAGGTGTAAGCTGTGCTTCTTGACACTTACAGCTCAGGAATTTCACACCAACTTTAAGAGAATTAAAGGCAAATAATTTCTCATAAAAATGAGAAAGAGAATTAATGCTATTCAGGAAGATTAAATCAAGTCTCAGTTAAATTAAATTGAAGAATTTCATTATGTGTGGAGAAATTAAACCAAATAACTGGACCTGGATCCATAACCCATGTGCACATGTAACTTTTAGTATATGAATAAACTGGCTGTGTCCAGTTCTGCGGGCTCCATGTCAGGAAGGAATGGACCTACTGGAGACAGTCTAGATGAGGGCCACCAAGATGGTTAGAGGGATGGAGCACCTCTCCTGTGAGAGAAATATGAGAGAATTGGGATTGTTCAGCTTGAAAAAGAGCATCAGGGTTATCTAATTGCTGCCTTCTGGTACTTGAAGGGAGCCTACAAGAAAGATAGAGACTACTTAAAAGAGCACGTAGTGATAGGACAAGGGGGAATAGTTTCAGACTTAAAGAGGGCAGGTTTAGATATTAGGAAGAATTTCTTTACTGTGAGACTGATGAGGCACTGGAAAAGATTGCCCAGAGAAGCTGTGGATGCTCCATTCCTGCCAGTGTTGAAGGCCAAGTTGGATGGGGCTCTGAGCACACTGATGTAGTGGAAGGTGTCCCTGTCCATGGCAGGGGTGTTGGAACTAGATGATCTTTAAGGTACTTTTCAAGACAGGTCATTCTATAATTCTAAAAATTCCATTAAAGTAATAACTTGAGTAATAATTTAGGGAAAACACTGAAATTGGAGAAATTCTTATGAATTAATATGCTACAGTCTTGGAGGTAGCTTGCAAGGTGCATCCCAGTGTGTTTACAGGAGTCATGCCCAAGAAGTAGAATAGATATCTGTTTAAACATTGAAAATTCTTGGTGCAAACTTTTGTTGGAAACAGTGAAATAAAGACACACACATAAATAAAGACAACTGAGATGCTTAAAACATGTTTGAGCTTTGGAATGTATTTTTCAAAAATTTAAACTGTTCCCAAAATCACAAAATTTTATTGTAAATATATAGTCAAAAAGGTAAAAATAAATTATTTCTGGTATTGGTATCATTTTATATGTAAGAAAAATTCATTAAAATCCCATTCATTTGGTAGCATAAACTCCTGTTGCTATTTTGGTTTCAGTGAAATCAGATGTTATCTCAACAACAAAAAACAAAATTCACAAAAAGGAAAAGATAAAAGGAGAAATGAAATAGATTTTGTTCTCATTCAAAAATAAAAAGTTGCTACAAGAATGCTAATGGGGCATGTATGCTGACAGTCAAAGAAATGTGTCTGGTACATAACCGGCAGCACAGAAATGCCTGAATAATTTATTAGAGGACTTGGGTATTTATTTGAACTTAAGCAGAAGGCTATTATATATTTACTGCAAGACAGATTAACATGGTTAAGAACAATCTTGTTATTTTTCATCCAGTATGGGTGCTGGGCTTGCACATTTTCATGTGCCATAGGTAGCTTGCCTCTGCCAGGCCTCTGTTTGTGATTCAGCCATCATAGATGTTGCTGTGACTCTTCCCATTCATTTTGAGGAGTCTTGGACTGAGCTGCTAAACTACATTTTCCTTCATGAATATCAATGGAAGTGGCATGTAAGTGCCAGATTTCATTTTATTCTTAATGCACCCTGCTGGATAGAGTGCATGCTTTGTTCATTCAATGAGTATGAAAAACCAAAACCTGTCAGAGAGATATCAGAGGCAATTATAGCACATTTAGAGTACTATGCTATGAGAAAATAGTTTCAGAATAACTAGTAATTTATTCTATGCAAATTGTTTCAACTACACTGTGCAGAATATATAATTGACAGCAATTGATATCATAACAATGTTAGCCAAATTACATTAACTGTAAGTTAACTCTGGGTCCGCTTTATTTTGCTGGAATAAAATGTGACTTTTTTGTTTTTGATAAAAATAGAGCCCCTTGTACATAAGACACAAAGACTTGTATACTCTGCATAAAGAGCTAAGTACAACTTGACTGTGGTTGTTTCTCTCAATGTGGATATTTTTTATCTTTGTGAGTTTTTCTGAGCAATAATTTGCCATTTGTTTTTAAGGCAGTGGTCTTATAAATGGGGATCTATAAGAGAAAACTGGTGATGGTCTGGTTTTGGGTGTACTTTCATCCATGAAAATATTGGAAACAGACATTCTATGAAATTCAGCATACATAAATGCTTATATTGGTATAGCAAAGAAATAATACATTTAAAGGGATCACAGAAATTCAATAACTGATTTAAAATCTTCCTTTGACCCTGATTTGTGACCTTATCATCCACTTGAACAGAGTAAGTTAAAAAAGATAAGTGACTCTTTCTGTTGCATACAAATCAGGCATTGTCAAAACAGGTATATACCGTTCATACACTCACATTTAAAATTCAACATATGGAATTGGGCAAAGTGCAAGAAAGAGTCACAGAAGAGTCACTTCAAAGAGGCAGAAGTAATGTTTTTCACAGAGATACCTAAAGAGTTTGCACTTTACATTTGAGAGAAAAACCTGAGAAGTGACTTGATTGCAGTTTATAAGTACTTTCAGAGAGAGAAAAAGCCAATTGCTTAAGTACTTTGCAATTTTCCAGACAGAGAAACGTGTAAAAAAACCCAGAGGCAGAAACTGGAATGAAACCAAGAAATACATTTTGAACAGTGAAAGTGATTAAACCTGGAAATAAGCAGTAGTGGATCCTTCACCTCTCTAAAAAACATCATCTGCATTCTGGAAAATACCAGCTAAAAAATAAGCTACTAGATTTCATGCAGCTGTATTTTGAGTGACAGAAAATAAGCTGGGCAAGGGTATATGCAACTAGGTGATCTAATGGCTACGATAGAATTAGGAATGAGGAGAGTAAAGGAAGAGTCTTAAGTTACTGTCCTACCATCCAGCAGGCAACAAATTTAGTCAATGTAGACAACATTTTTGCCTTCTCCTCTGTAACCGCCTTTACAGGTAGCAGAAAAAGAGGGAAGATAAACATTCCAAGGGATAATTTAGACAAAGAGTCAGGGAAGGATGCTATGAATTACCCTTTTCTAATTAACTGTCTTTCTATCAGTCAGAGAAGATAGATGGATTGATGTGATACTTCTCCAAATACTTCCTTGGTAAATTAAATTTTGGTACAGAAAGCTCTGTTTCCTAGGAACAAAAACAACTCATCTGCCTCTATGAGATAACTCCTTATCTATTTAGGAGTCATCTCTGAATTCACACAGGTAAATATAGCAGGTTACAAGACACACTATATCAACTCAATCATTTTAAGAAGTCCTCTGTAGAGATTTTGTATAAAACAGGACCACATATAGATCAAATGGTTTCTAGGTTTTGCAGCAGCCATTGTTAAAAAATAATTTTGTAGTGTCTTTCCTCTAGAACTGTATCTGCAAAGATAGTCTGATTACTTATCTTTTTGCCTGTCAGCCCCATAAAACTAAGTTGTCACTGTGGGCAAAGAATAGATTTTAAAGGAAAAAAGTAATCTTGACACTAGTGAGTTGCTAAAAAAAGATACTGAATGAGAAGTGTGAAAATCTTCAGAGGACAGTTTCTGGCGCATATTTTCTATTTACAAGCTTCAGTGTTGAGTTGAGGTGCATCATTCAAAAAGACTGACTATCCCCACCTATAAAAAAGTAAGGGCAGGATAATGATTATTGAGCATTTAGCCCAAACTACTTATGTTTCAATTCTGCCAATATAAATGTCTTTAAAAATAAGAACTGGGTCATGTACACCTGAATTTGGAATGAAGTAAACTTTGCATGGAAATAACTGAACATTTAACAATTATTTTCTAAAACTTAAATGCTTTTAGTAAAATAATCTAATGAATTGGTATAGGGGGAGTAAACACCCCCTTACTGGCAGGCTCCAGTCTACAGAACCTCATATTATTCCTAGGACTTTTTGGAGCACTTTGAATCTCAAACTGTGGGTATTGAAAAGCATGAAAACTCCCGCAAGTTAACAAAAAGACTGAATTTAAATAGATTAGTGAAATGCTTTTAAATGCCTGTATTGGTACTATTTTCTTAGTGCAAGTATTCATTTGTAAGTGTAGTTGTCTCAAAAATAATTATTATTTTGGTCAGTATCTGCAAAAGTACCTACATTGTTACTATTAGTCTGGCTGACTTACGTAGTAGAACTCATCCTACTACATGAACCCACTTAGACTCACTTAATTATTTTTTATTGGATGTACCAATTTCTAGTTCTTAAAAACTCTAGTCTTGTTTTCACATTTAAAAGCAGTTTCACCTCTGGGTAAAGAAACAACATTTCATTCTTTCAGGAACATATGACAGCTTCGAAATCTATGGATGAGAGATTTCTTCAAGTAGCTCAGAAAAAGCAGTATAGTAGTGCTATAAATATGCATGCTTATTATCAGTACTTCTAAATTGTAAGGCAGTGAAATGTTAAAATTTAAGAGTATCTCACTGTTTTTAAAAATATATATAATCTTTCTGCCTTTATTATGAATATATGGTGTGATACCTATCACAAGCAGCCAAAGAATTTGAGACCAAAAAACCAGTACTGAACAAAATATATCATGTAGATATATATAGCACCACTAAACCATGACAATATCCAGTCTGCTGATTAGAAAAGAAAAATCTTGCTTTCCTTCTGCCACAATTTTCTTCATTCTTTTTTTCTATCCCAATTCATATTTTTTATAAGACACAAACTAAAAGTGATGAAATATTCTAATCCTTCCTAATATGAAAACCCACTTAAAATAAAGCCAAGTATTAAATACGAAAGTTAACCGAACAGGTTTTTGTCAGACCAAAAATCAAGTAGGTGACCAATTCTCTTAACACTGTTTCGTTGTAGGATTGAGTCTTCTCAGGCTTTGAAACTGTCCTAACAACTATAAGCATGGGCTCAAGATTTAACAGGTGATATTGAGCAACATGCTGCCTGGCTGAATACTGGACAGAGCTAGAGCTTTCTGTTGACATGACAATTCATCCCTTGTGTTGACTGTCAAAGCATGATATAACATAAGCCAACACCACCAATATTCAAAAAAGGCAGTTAGAAACAGAATAAGTTTTCCTGTTCAAAATGCTGTGGCAGATTTTAGTAATTTATCTTATCCTGTCTTTACCACAGAAATATGTCTCTAGTGGAAAACTGGCAAAATAATGACAAAACAGTCAGGGTAATTATTGACTTCTGATGCTGAAATTTACTTCAAGATAATCTCCACACTAATGAAATCCTCTCAATGTCATTATTCCTCATGAGGAATTTTTTTAACATTTCTACTTTTATTGACTTGTTCAAATGGGCAACTATTTTGTCTTTCTCTCTTCTCCAATAACAGTATTGATTTTAAAAAAAAATAACACAGTCAATGAGTATTCACTGACTTTGTAAGTGAAAAATGTTGCCTCCTCAAAGCAACTTCAGTTTTTCTTCTGGTCTGCTGTTTTCACCTGGAATTGATTATAAATTCATACAGCCTGACTCTATTAATTGTTGATTGGTTCTGCTTACATGACAAGGTTTTGGTAGCAGGGATGCTACATGGATGGCTTCTGTTGAGAAGATGCCAGAAGCTTCTGCTACGTTTCACAGAGACAGTGCCATATAACTCCAAGACTGACCTGACTCATAGCTTAAGTCATCAGCAATAGTGGTAGCACCTGTGGGACCATGTAGTTAAGAGTAAAAAAGATCCTGCTGGGGGGCAGTATCCAGAGGAGAGGAATATGAAAGAGCAACAGTCCTGGAGACACCAGTGAAGAAAGAGGGGAAAGGAGGTGCTTAAGGTTCTGGAGCAGAGGTTCCTTTCTAGCCCCTGGACCATGGTGAGACAGTTTGAAGACCAGCATGGTGAGGGACCCACACTGGAGAAGTCTGCTCTTGAAGGACTGTGCCCTGTGGAAGGGACCGGCACTTGGGCAGTTTGTCAAGTACTATGGCCCATGAGAAAAACTCATGTTGAAGTACGTGGAGGACTATTTATCATGAGAGGGACTCCACTCTGGAGTAGGGGAGGAGTGTGAGGAGCCCTACCCCTGAGGAAGAAGGAGCAGCAGAAATGTGACCATAACACCCATTCCATCTCCCTTACACCACTGGAAGGGTGTAACAGTGTAAGGCAGAGAAATTTCTAGTGAAGTTTAGCCCAGGAAGAAGGGATTTTTAAGGTTTAAGTCTTATTTGTCATTATCCTACTGGAATTTGATTGACAAGAAAGTAATTTCCCCCATTTTTTTCAGTCTCTTTAGCTCAAGTAATTGTTGAGCAACCTCTACCTGCCATCAGCTTCTGCCTGTTCTTATCTCAATGCAGGAACCTTTTGTTAAACTTTCCGTTGTCCAGCTGAGGAGTGGAAGGATAAAGCAGTTTTGGTGGGAACTTGGAGTCCAGCCAGGATCAACCTACCACACCTGAAAAACAAAACTGGTTACAAATTTGAACTGTATCTTCTGAAACAATTTAATATCAATACTATTAAGTTATTATTAATATTAATAACTATCAATGTTATTTGCATTGAAGCATCATGCATTGTATAATTCAGCAATATCCTTAGAGAAAATTAAGTAGCAAAGAATGAAAATGAAAGAGAGCAAGCAGATTTCAAAATAGACTGAAGAATTACAGCAAGCCATAGGATACTTTTCCAAGTCTGAAATTAGGATCAGAAGGCTAAGTTAAAACATTAAGTTGTGTTATCTCACTAAATAATCACCTTTAGTTATTTCATTAGAAGAGTTAACATTGTAATAAGGTACATTCTTTATGTATCTTTACAAGCCTGAAATTTTTACACTGTTTAATCATACAAAGATGAATCTATGCATTTTATAGAAGCACTTTGTTTTATTATTATTTGCCTGTAAAGCATGTAGGTGTGTGGTTTTTACTGATCATAGCAACATATGCCTGTTTCCACATGGACAATGATGAGTGGTTGAGAGTTGTTTCATGGGCCAAATGTACCAACATGTCTCTTAAAGAATAACTCTTAGGTGGGAAATGCAACCCAATGGAGAATACAAGATTATAATATATGGAACCATGTCCATGGAACTAAAAACTGGAAATTATTTCACGGAACATTTGTAGACAATATGTCCATTCAGTTTTAATTTTTCTCTAGGTCCTATAATGTGGGTTTTTTTCATTGATTCATCTTTTAATATAAAGTTTGCAAAAATTTCAGGGATTGTGGATTTCTTACTTGAAATGCTTTGTCTATTAAACATTTTCTCCCTCAATCCATATAGAATAGGAATAAAAGAACAGTCTGTTATCTCTGTTTCATATAGTAGAATGAAGAAAGCCCTAAATCCTGCAGTGTTCTAAAAGTTATGTGACTCAAAACATGAAATCTGCTTTTAATTCCACATAACCTGCTTAATCCCACTTAATGCACACATGCACACACACAGTCTGGAAACACCAGTTTTTCTACTTGGACTGCCCAGCAAGGTGGGTAACATTTTACAGAAAAGTGATAGACACTGCCAACAAAGGGAATTCTACACCAATACGGCATTTGGTTATATATACGTAGATGCTAATAGCCACCATGTGGGGATGATCTGCACCTTTCTGGAGTGACACCATGAGGCACCACATCTCCCAGAGCACCCATAGGTCACATACTTGATAAGGTAACTGTTACCACCATGCCTAAGGAAAAGGAAGAGGAGACAATAATAATAGAATAATTTTTTTGTTGTAAGTTTCTGAGATTGCTGATGTGTGATAACGGTACCCTTTTGTTATTAATACTCCTTTTCTATTGGGCAACTTTATGGTTATGAAAACTATGAATTTTTGGCTCAGATTAAACAAAAAGTATCCCACCAGTTTTTGCTGGTTACATACTGTGCAGGATTTGGAAGTTCATATATAAGCCACTTTTCATTTCCTTCTTTTACCTCTGCTGCTCCAATTGTTGGGCAGGAATTTTGTGGACAGTTTAGGAATAAGTAAATGGCATTGGTTTGAGCAAGTCTAAATGCAAGTAGACGCTTTATACACAATTCTCACTCAGCTTTACTGTCACACATCAGTCTTCTTCTGTAGTATCAACTGTCTAGTTTATTTCAAGGCTGCTCCTGAGCCAGGATACTTGCTAGACATGCCAAATTGTACAAACTTGTGGGTCTATGCTGCAGACAAATGAATGTTCTACTGGGATTGCCAAACATATTTTCTATACCTTGAATTTGGTCTACTTTGCAAAAAAATATGGCGCACTTAGAGCAAACACTACCTGATCCTTGGAAGAGAAATTAACACCTAAAGCTAATGCAAACTGTGACACTGATAACACACTGTAGCAACTGCTGGATTTCTTCTCAGTTACACACTCATTTCATGAAAGTGTTCTAATGATGAAAACTCCAAGATCATACTTTCTGATAGTCTTCCTCCAGCTGGCGTGCTGCTCCTCCTGGAAAAAAAGACAGTGCAAATCTCCATAAATCAGCAAAGCTTGATAACAAAAGCAGTGCCTTGAAACAAGAATTTACCAACCCTTCATAGGTAATGAAACAAAATTGAATGGCTTTGGATTTGCTTTTGGCATCCACAAGTGGTGTGTGTACGGTTATCAAGAGAGGTTGCTTTGTGTACATAGATCAGACTCTGGGAACACAGAGTGATCAGAAAGAAATTACAAAGAACATTGGAGCCTTTCATGAAATAAAAAAAAATTATCAACAGGAATATATACTTAATTGAATAACCCCATGGATTCCAAATTTAAACATGGCCAGGAGAAACTTGATCAGTGTAATTACTGTAGTTCTGACATGAATGGCTGGTTTATGGATTCTAGTCCAAATTTGCAAAATTGGATCTAACAATATCTGTAAATCTGTTAGTAAACTCTTTTTTTCCCTGTAAGAGTCTCAGAATGATGGAAAACTATTCTACATAAGTTGGTTTCCGTAGGATTAAAATTGTAATTTGTATGGTTAAGGTACTAAAAAATTTGATAGTTTTTAATTGCTTTGATTGATATTTGTATCTATGTTGTGGTTTTCTGCAGGTATTGCTTTAGAATGGTTGTGTCTTCATTCTGCTTGTCAAACTGGGTAGAAAAGATTCTACCCTGAATGTAACTTGAATTTTCATCTGATTATAAAATCAGTTTTTTATACCTCTTCCGGCCTCCTCAGGGTAAGACAAAAAATTCCCAAATGAAGTAATATGCTGAGTAGGTAAGAACAATCGAGTTTCATTCCATCTTTGATTCCCNGGCATCCACAAGTGGTGTGTGTACGGTTATCAAGAGAGGTTGCTTTGTGTACATAGATCAGACTCTGGGAACACAGAGTGATCAGAAAGAAATTACAAAGAACATTGGAGCCTTTCATGAAATAAAAAAAAATTATCAACAGGAATATATACTTAATTGAATAACCCCATGGATTCCAAATTTAAACATGGCCAGGAGAAACTTGATCAGTGTAATTACTGTAGTTCTGACATGAATGGCTGGTTTATGGATTCTAGTCCAAATTTGCAAAATTGGATCTAACAATATCTGTAAATCTGTTAGTAAACTCTTTTTTTCCCTGTAAGAGTCTCAGAATGATGGAAAACTATTCTACATAAGTTGGTTTCCGTAGGATTAAAATTGTAATTTGTATGGTTAAGGTACTAAAAAATTTGATAGTTTTTAATTGCTTTGATTGATATTTGTATCTATGTTGTGGTTTTCTGCAGGTATTGCTTTAGAATGGTTGTGTCTTCATTCTGCTTGTCAAACTGGGTAGAAAAGATTCTACCCTGAATGTAACTTGAATTTTCATCTGATTATAAAATCAGTTTTTTATACCTCTTCCGGCCTCCTCAGGGTAAGACAAAAAATTCCCAAATGAAGTAATATGCTGAGTAGGTAAGAACAATCGAGTTTCATTCCATCTTTGATTCCCCTGAGACAACAAGTCCATTCTATAATGCATATATATTTGTTTGGGTTATTGTCGAATTGTCTAACACTTGACTTGTGGGGCAAGAAGATGTGAAATGCTGAACTTAACTAAAGGAGAACACTGGAGTAAGAAGCATGAATGAAAGTGAAGGCAGTTCTCACCCTCTAATTAACTCCTCCAATCACTGCAAGCGGGAGACTGACTCCACCACCTTTTCTTTGTTCCTGATCTTCATCTCATCTTTCTGTGATTTTAAGACTCAGGGTGGGGAACATCCTGATCACAGACTGGTAACAACACAAGAGAGGTGACTTCCTGGATTGTCCCCAACTGCCATGAATGCTCTGGATTTAATGTTATATCTCGTCATCATGTGTCGCTCTGTCGGACAAAAGACAAATGGGCAACTCAGGAGGTCAGCCAGACCAAGGCTGGGCAGAGAGCAAAAGAGCCCCAGCCTCTCTTTATTCTTATATTTATACCTTTTTACAGGCAGTTATGGATTGGATAAAGAGGCTACCACCTCTCAAATTCCATAGGTGAGAAACACAATCCATCACATTCTCCACCCCAGAAAGAAGAATGAAAAACAACATCCAAAGTACAAAACAGTCCTTGGCCGGTTTTAGAAACATGGATTGTTTACACAAAATCCATGAGAACCTTTGCTACCAACTATAAACACATCACTCTAAAACATCAGGGTGACAATCATAATTTCTTTATTTATCAGTAATCGTTTCTATTGTAATCATTGCATTAGTTACACCATATAAATCAATATACAACACTTCCTGCTTTCTGTTTGAAGAGATAAAGTTTGTGACTTCTGTAATGTTGCTGAGGTTCAAAAAGTTATTGAGTCTGCTTTGCATAAGGCATTACTCACACGCGCATTTCTGGTGTTTCAGAATGACAAAATAATTCAGTGCAACATACAACATTGAGATGTCTCATGTCATATTTTCTAGTTGGACATGCTTTATTTTTCTGTTATGCAAGAAAATCCAGTGGCGACCAAGGGAGTTCAAGGCAAAACAAGAGAATCTGCAGTGAAAATCTGCAGTACAGATACTAGAGGTAATTTTTTTCTTAGGCTTATAGGAGTAAATCAACAGCTGCGTGTCACATAGAAATGTAGAGAAAATTACATCCCAGGAACAGTATGGAGGGATTAACTGGGATGCAGTCAATTTTTACAACCTTTGTGACATCAGGAGCTTTACAGGATGTGACTGTTCCTTTTATTTCTGTACGCCTCCTATTGGAAGTTTGAGGAGAGGTTCTGTATAGAGAAGAGCCTTTACTTTTGAAATATTTGATGAAATATGAAATATTTCCTGTCATACCAAGAGTTTCTATTTAGTGTCCCCCTGAAGATGTTCTTTCTGTGTGTGAAAGCCTTGAAGCTTAGTAAATAAATTCAACACATTCTTCAATATGAAAAATGTATAAGCATTTTTTCTTAATTTTTAAATTTTTTTTTCCTCCTTAGGTTCCAATCTCTCAGTGACTCAGAAAAGGCCAACTTATTCCTGGGAAGGCTTCACTGGTATTACCTGATATCAGCTAATATCAGTGAGTGCCACTAGATAATCAACCAACAGCTTCATGTCTCTGTGCATTTCACCAGGTCTGGTGTTCAAGAAAAAAAAAAAAGAAAAAAATGACAGAAGTACAGGAAAATGAGAACCAAGTTTAGTTCTACCTGCTTAAATCAGAATGCCATTTATGTATGTTTGAGTACTGAAATGATATCTTAATGTTCATTTACTTTGAAAATAAAGCTCCATTTGAGTCATGTTACTTAACTTCACACAAAAAAAATGCTTGCTTAAGTTTTGTATTTATTTCTTGAATGTGTGTCCAAAAACTTTGTTCATAGACAGCCTCTCCTTAGTGGTACTAATGGAAAGTTCAAAAAGACATATTCCAGAGTTACAGTGTTTCATAAAATACAAGTTCAGAAGTAATGAAAAATTTCTTATTTCATCTCCTGCATATCACAACCCTTTACATTTTACCCATATTAGCCTCAATAGGTTTATGAAGATGAAACTATTCCTAGAAGATAACCTATTATAAGAATTGTGGGAGAGTTGCCCGAATATAGCACACGCACTCATAGAGGTATTGGTGCTACTTCAGTAAGTTTTTTTATTATATGAAAACAGGCATTATTATAGGTAAAAGCATTGTTCACGCGACAGGGTGGCACTTGTGATTGGTTATTTGCTTGTGTTCACACGTTTATTCTTGCATTGTTATAGGCTATTACTTAAATTCATGCGTCCCTTTCTGCTTTGCTATAGGCTGCAAGTTTCTGACCATACTTCATACGCATTAGCTAACACTTGGCTAATACATTTCTCTTACTTTTCTATTTTGCTAATTCCTGTTCTCTAATGGAAACATCTCAGGGTCAGTAACAAAGGCTGGGTTGTGCAGTTGTAACATGCTTGCTGCGTCTACGTGACCATTCTCAGCAAGCCAGCTCTCTACAAAGAATTTCTATTCTCAGAAACCGGTGACATCAAAGATACTGCTGTGTATGCATTTGGCGTTACAAAAGGCCTTAGAAAACCATGTTTTTCCATGTCAGTCTGCTTGAATGTGTTTTTGAATATGAAATTTCCACATCATATTGACCTTTAACATCTGGAAAAGGCTTACTGAGATGACTATGGGAAGACTATCTTTACCATCTAAGTGTATGAGGCCAAATCCTTTGGTTTCTTGTTTCACAAATTGGTGAATACCAATCTGTTTCAAAGCAAAGGTTGGAGGAGAGAGAAAGAGAGAGAGAGAGAGAATGATACGTAAGAAAAGATGTATTAAATGATGTGTTTGGCTTCCTACAGCATGCTTGTTTTCACCTGGCCTTCACCTGGAATATTTGATTCTGTAGATACTCAACTAGAGTTTCTTGAAAGCGCTGTTTTACCTAGAATATGAAAAAAGGCATAAAACCAGAGGGTCAAATCTGATCATGATATTTCTTCTTCAAGCAAAGTGATTATAGGGTAATGGCATATTGTCTGAAAACTGAACTTTCTTTTTCATGTATTTAGTTATCAAGTGTCATTTATTTCCTTATAGATTCCTTTGCCATTATATATTATACCTTAAATTAAGTCCTTAGTTCTGGATTAATCTTCAGAAGACTTCATAAATAAACAACTGAGCTTTTTATGGGTTTTATATGCACTCAGACAATTTTTATTTCATCTGAAAAATGCTCATCATTCAATGTGTATATAATATAAAAATTCATAAGTTTTCCACATAACACATTGCTAACCCACAGACATTGAAAACCAAACATGCTTCAATGAATAATATGATCAAACACATAATTTAACTTCAAATACAACTGACAATAGGCAAAACAAAATTGACAATGCAAGACAAATATGCATTATATATCTTACGCATTTTATCCAGAGTTATTCTCATCATTCTAAATAAAAGCAAAATAATCTGCTAAGAAGAGAACCAACTGATGCCTGAAGAAGCACTAAATTAAAATCTAAAATAGCAGTTTCCTGTCCCAACCACCACTGAGTAATGAAAATTTCAGTATGCATCAATAAGGAAAAGAGTAGCACAAGCTGCCTTTCACACATTGATTATTATGCATCTGATCCTGCATTTCTCATTTGGTTGTTTGTTAGTATTTGACTTGCAAATATTCCTACCCTCAAACCTGCACTCCATTGCTTGGCCTACAAAGCCTAATCTTAAAGGGCAGAGCCAGAGAAGGCTACATATTTTCTTCTATGTAATTACCTGAAACAAAGACTCTACTCAAAAAATTATCCAGATTTCTTCTTAAGAAAGCAAAACTATGAGCCTAAAAGGCGATACTGGCCAATGGTTATCGTTCAGAGCCAAATGCATCTGGGTTTTCAGGTTTCAAAGGTTTGTCAACTTGAGTAACAAGATTAAAAAGGTGAAATAAAAGAATATAGCTACAAACCACTGTTTCTAATATATTATTATGAATAACCCTAAGTGAAACAAAATTATTTTAAAAAGAAGAAAATAAAATAGCTATTGATATATTTAAGCTGTATAACTTCAGGGTCTTATTGATGAGAAAGAAACAGTTCATATCTTGATTTATATTCTTTGTGGTGGGGGGAGAAATTTGAATTTGCATATTCACAGGGGTAAAGAGAAAGGGATTTTAAAAAGGTAGAAATTAATACAAAAGTATAGAAAAAATATGCTTTTCTAGGTAACCCAAAATTATGTTTAATCTCTGTTTTGATGAAATGATATCACTTTAGGTTCTGTTACATGTGGAAAGTCATAGTAGTCTGCATTGCAATGCCACACAAAATATTTTAATGTAATACCTACACATTTGCCTTTCACATCTTCAAGGATAGTACATCAAAAATATCATAATTAAAAGGTAATTCAAGGTATCAAGAAAGTACTTGCATTTCACCATGGAATAATCTGTTAAGGCAAATACAGTAACAAAGAGTTTTAATCAGCAGAGACTATGACATACCTAGATGTTCACAATGCCTTCATTCCAGAACAGCAACTACAAAATACCATTGAAATACATTGAAAGAAACGCAAGAAAGAAAAAAAGAGAAATCCAGAGAAAAAATATTTTTAAAATTTCACAGAAATTTTCTTTAATGCATGCAACACAATTATTTATATGAAGGCATAGAAGAAGGATTAACTGACTATAGTTACTGCTTTTGTCACTACTCAAATGAGGAAAGAATGTTAAAGATTGAGTAAGGGAGACATATCTGAGGAAATAAACCTTTTCTGTATTTGTGTGCATTGACAGGGCACTTGCCAGAATTCCAGAACAGACCATGCATTTATCTGCTGTGCACTCTTTCCACAGGCTGCCATTTCAAAGACATTTAACACTTCACACCACAAGGCAGTTACGAAAAGGTACAGCAGATGTTTGATGGCATGTAAGGCAACAGGGTCCAGACAAATGTTTTGATCTGGAGAAATGAATCCTTTTCTCACAAGCAACAACTATGAAATGAAGGAAACTGTTAAAAATTCTTTAGAGGTTATCTATCTGTGAAAAGATGGGCAAAAATACATACAGCCTTTAAAAAAATAACTGCAGGACTATGTGGCAGGCTTATCCCTCAGAACCACTTGGCAAGGTCTAAGCTTTGGAGATAGTTTTGGTGTTTGCATGTTCCAAGATACACATGCCTCTGCACTCTGAAATTGAATTTACAGGAAAAAAGAATCACAAAAATACAGTACACGACTGTGGATTTCTTATAGCAGTTAGTCCTAACCAGCAGTGTGAACTACTCCTGTGAAGAGATCAAGGATTTACCTTTTAGGGATTTGAAATTATCAGAAAGGGTTAGGGTGAGAATATTTGAATATATTTATTTGCTATTTTTTGCATTGCTTCTTACTGTCTTGTTACATCTGGCCAGACATGAGATTGCTCTAATTGGATTTGGCAGTATATGACCAACACAATGCAAAAAAAGGAGAGGTGTAAATAAAGCCCCTATTGTTTTCATGCCTATTTTCCTCTCAGTCTTTCATATGTAAATCCAAAACTCAAAGCTTGCCAAGTAAAACCACCTACATACAAATCAAAATTTCAGGTACCATGATTCTCAAAATTGTAATTTCAAAACAATAAAAAGGTATTTATTCTAATAAAAACTCAAAGAAATCTTAATGGGGACTCTGTCATATATCAACTGTTGGATGTATAAGGTTGATTCAAAAACATTCTGAGTATTCATTATGCTACACTGTTAAACTAGCAAAGTCATATTTTTCCTTCTTCATAGACTCTTTCCTCATTTTGTATACTAAATGGATCATTCTCATTTAGTGATCAGTTATTTGATATGCTATTCTTTCTTCATCATTAATTGGATTGCCCTGGGCCTTAGATATCACATATTATTCCAGTGTTGTTCTGGTGACAAAGCTATTAATTTCCTCATGTGACTTTCTATGCCACTTATTATTAGATCATCCACTAGATTGTCTATTTAATTCAGTTGCAGCTGAATATTAGTCCTGAAACCACTGATAAGCTGGCACCCAGAAAAGAAGTAACNAAGAGAAGAGAAGAGAAAAGAAAATATTCATTTAAGTAGCGTTAGTAACATCACAATGGATCGGCCCAGGAAAACCTGTTCTATCCTGGCTTCTACAACAACTCATTGTGAGATAGTTACTTTTGCTTTAAGCCTCTCCTACCATGAGGAAGATTCATGCATGCAAGCTTCTTAAGATGAACTGGTAGCAAAGAAAAATTTCCTTTTTTAAAATAAATGATTCACATTAATTTGCAACTCCTTCCCACAAGAATACAGCCTTAATTCTTCACTGCGATTCCATTAAAGGCCAAAAAATTATCCACTGTGAGATAATACATTTTTAACAATCTTGGGGTATTTTATCTTTACTTTCTTCTTGCCCTGTGGGATACAATAAAAGATGTTAAATACTACTTATGGTCATAAATATGAACACACAAAAAAGGATAACAGTAATGTTTGCTTTTCCTACAACATTCATATTAAATAGATAGAGAGACAGATGAGATTCAAGAGTCTTAAGTAAGTTCTGGTAAGTAAACAGTAAAATCTGTATATGTAACCACTAGGAACTTTTTATCCACTTTTAACTTTTTTCTTAGAGATTTTTTCTTTCTATATAAGACCTGAGACCTCTGGAATTATAAAGTGAGTGAAAAAGAAAAAGAAAAAACACAGGAATTCAGTTATTGGTTGTCCAAGTGAATAATCTGGCATAAAGAACACCTAAAGAATGTTAGAAATTACAGACTATCGCACTGCACCTACCAGGGTTTCCCTTGCTCTCTCTGTTTTTAGTTCCGACAAATCACTGGTATCTGCCTAGCTCTGACTATTGATATGAGGCTGTATAGGAAAACCTGAGAAGCTCAAAGGATATGCAGGTTTTATAAAAAGAAGGATTTAAACAATATTAAAAATGGTCTTAAGATATAGTTTTGCAGTCTCACATATAAAGAGGCTCTAGTAAGGGATATTAATGAGAAAAGTTTCCTCCATTTAGCCTGTAAATGTCATCTTATTTCTGTCAAAATTATTTTAATTGCCGCTGAAATTAATTGCATCTATTTTTAGACTATCATGAGGCAGCATGATACAAATTGGTTTATAACATGAAATCGATATTTGATTAAAACTATATTATTATAAGTGTGGCAATATTTTTGCTAGAGTTATTATGCCTAGCTCATAGTTTCTTTCCCCATCGTTAGCCATCTTTCTAGTTCAAATAAAGCACTGCCCTGCAATTCTGGTATCTAGGATATGAACTATTTTATTTCAAAATTAAAGATCCCATTCTGAGGGAAATGCGGGTTTCTTTAATTGTCTAGAGACAATAGAAGAAGATATATTTATTTATAATTTAGTCTTCTGATTTTTAGCATTTTATTTAGTCCATAGGAAAAAGAGCATTGAGACTTCTTCACTAATTCATTAATTCTGCACTGTGATGTTTACCAAAGCTATCAGAAGGCTATACTGGTGTAGCTGATTCCTTGTTCCTGTTTGTAGCCATGGTTTCTGTTTGCAACTATTCAGCACACTCTTGCAGACTGGTTTCAAACCACATTTTGCTTAGTTAGCCAAAACAGTCTGGGAGATCCAACTGGCAACCCTCTTTATTTCTCTGCAAGACTTTATGCTCTATGAAATAAAGGAAGCAACCTTAGTGAGATATGTAGATTTCATCTTGCAAGCTAAGAGATGGAAAGGGTTAGTAGGCTGAGACTTTAGAAATTGCCAGAGTATAGGAATAAAGGAGCTTTACAGTCTCTTAATTTTTTTAATAATTCCACTAGACTTATACTGGAAATATGTATTATTTAAATCTCTTTGTTTGGTTTCATTCTATACATCCTTTCCAGAAAAAAAAAAAAAAAGTAACTTCATTTAAAGATTCAAGAGTTTGAAGAATGAAGAGTTGTCTTTGTTACGCTATCTTTTAAGAAGGAAATTGCAATTATCTTAATCAATTTCAATATAAAGTAGTTGAAGACTGACTTGAAAGATGGAGCTTGTGTTGGGATCTTGTTTTCTACATTAACCTTAAATGCCATTTTCTGGAAAGAAGGTTGTCATGTGAAAGGGCAGATTTCCTAAAACCCTTTGTGCTTGATTGCTCTGCCAGTGCTTCAGGAAAACTGAGACCCCTGTGCCTGACCAGTCTGTCAGAACCCCATTAAGAGGACTCTCTACTGAGCAGTCCAATAGAACAGAGCGCAATTTGACTAACTTGTTCAGGATCACCAGCCAACAGAAAGATTTCCTCTGGGACTCCATAATTTTATTTGATTATGTTACCCACTGCCAGAAACTGCTAATGCCCTTGAAAGACTCATACTGACAATTTAGAGAATAACATCCTTTATTAATAAAAATATGAAAGGCTGAGGTTTGACGATTTCTGGTGATAGTATCTGATTGCAAAAATCTGTTTAAATCAATATACAAACATGTTCTATCCCTAACAAAAACTAGCTCAAGGTAATCACTCAGAAGACACAGACTATGGTTCTTACCCAATAGGTGTCCCTATGGAGAAGAAGACAAGTTCAGACTTTTGACTAATCCCATAAATTATGATGGAGTCTTCCCCAACTTCTACACATTCTAAAAATACTTTTAGACATATATTTCTAACATTTAGGTAGAGCTTCAGAATCAAATATCATACACAGTGAAGGGAGGCAGGTAAAGTCAATATTACATCCGAGGTAACCTTGGG
>VZTZ01010506.1:1695-12633 GCA_013400955.1 Drymodes brunneopygia | reverse complement strand
CCCAGCGTTTCCCCCTCCAGCCACCTCCGTGGCGCAGTTATTGATTAATCCCTCCAAGTTCCCACCCAAGGCCTGGAGCTCAGGAACAAGCCCCAGCACCCTGCAAGGCTCTGCAAGGCACCCACCGTGGCACCCAGCACCCAGCCAAGAGCTGCTGTTTGGGCACCCAGGTGCTGCCAGCCAGCTGTGCCAAGCCCCGGGTGAACATCTGGGCAGGAGGGGAGCTGGCAAGGAGAGCCCAGCAGCGCTGCTAATTCCCCTCTGCCAATTCATCAGCCGGCAACGTGCTCGGAATGAGAGCCCCTAATTAANTTTTTTTTTTTTCCCTTTCTCTCCCCCCTCCCCACCCGCGCTCGGATGCGGAGCTGACACGGAGAAATGGTGGCGGATCCGTGTGGGGGTGAGGTGGGAATGGGGTGAACTTGAGAGGGGCTCTGCTGCTTCCTTGGTTCCCGTGAAGAATTTCTCCACGGCGAGGAAAATGTTCCTCTCCCAGTTAAGGTTTCCAGGGAAAGCAGGAACTTTTAGCAAAGGAGGAAATTCCCACTTACAGCCCAGCGGTGTTGGGAATGTTCCAGCGCTGCCCTGACCCCAATGTGGGTCTCTGTCCCAAGCTCTGGGGACAGTGCCAGCTGCCACTGCTGGGGACAGGGAGCTGCTGCTCTGCCAAAACGAGATGGGGATGAGGTTGGGAATGTTCATCCCAGCCTGGCCAAAAGTCCCACAGGGGCACACCCCAGGAGGGTGACAGCACAGTGTGGCCTTGGGACACCACCTGCAGCCACTGATGGGTGAGATTCCCCATGGCAGGGAGCGAGGCCAGCCTGGCATGCCTGGAGAACAGCAGGATTTGGGCAGCAACTGCCTCAAAATCTGGGGTCAACAGTGTGAAATCTGATGGATGCCAGGCAGAGCAGCACAGGGGCTGGGAGGGGTGAGTGTCACCCAGCTGCCACCACCCCTGAACACCAAAGCAGCACAGGGACTAAGAGGGGTGAGCGTCACCCAGCTGAGGGGTGAGTGTCACCCAGCTGAGGGGTGAGTGTCACCCAGCTGCCACCACCTATGGAACACCAAAGCAGCACAGGGGCTGGGAGGGGTGAGTGTCACCCAGCTGCCTCCACCCCCAGGCACCGGAGCAGCCGGGGAATGTCCTCGCAGCCGGCACATCCCTCGGGAAGCAGCCCTGGAGCAGCAGCAGCAGCAGCAGCAGCAGCAGCAGCAGCAGCAGGGGTGGCTGGGGACCAGCCCGACGCGTCACGAGCTGGCATCTGCCAGACACCGAGTCAGGAAGGGTTTGACTCATGCCTTGGCCGGCTGCCACCCCGCAGAAACTGCTTACTAACAGCTCCGGCTGCTCCCAGAAACACCCGGCGCTGCTCGGGCCGGCCAGCAGCATCTCCAGGGGCTGCTTTTCCAGGCGGGCCCGGCTGCGATCCATCCCCGTGCCAGAGGACGGGGCGGGAGCGGCAGGCGGTGGGTGGAAAAGCAGGCAGGTATTCCAGGGAATATTCCCTCCCCGAGCCAAAGCTGGCTGAGGGAAGCAGGACTTGGCCGTGTGGAATGAGGCAGGATGGGGAGCGAGGCTCTTGAGAAATTGTTCCTAGATTTTTTTTATTATTTTTTTTTGGGTTGTTTTTACGGGAAGCGGATTGAGCGCAGAGCGGGGAAAGCCACGGCCTGGCCCGGCGGGCTTGGCTCGCGGCGCGGCGGGGTTGTCATCAGAGGGACAGTGCCCTCCTGACCCCGGGGACAGCTGGCTTGGCACGGCCTGGGGACATCCTCCGTCAGCCTCCAAACATCCCTGCTCTGGCCGTCACCTCCCGCAGTGCCGTCACCGGGAGGTCACCGCAGGAGCCACCGCGTCCCCGAGGGCTGCACGTCACCGCCACGACGGGAAGGGGCAGCTCCTGCTCCACGCCTCAGCCACACAGCCCAGCCCAGGCACAGCTCAGAACTGTCCCCTCCGTCCCTGCTGGCTCTGGGATCATCGGGATGAGCACCCCTCTGTCTCTCTCTCCAGGGTTCCCGCAGAGCTCAGGGCTGCACGTCCCCATCCTGCGGTTTAACTTCCAGTTAGAAATAGCAGACAACACCTTTGTGCTGTTTTTCCTAATTTTAACCACTCTTTTCAAATCCAAACCTGACAGAAACAAACTGAGGAGGTCGGGAATAGAAGGGAGGAAACAAATACCGAGAACAGCTTGGAGTTGTGCTGTTTTAGGGGCAAGGGATGAGCAAATCTCACCCCAGAGCCCCCAATCCTCACAGGAGTAGAGCAACCCCAAACCCCCCCCGGCACATCCTGGCCTCCCTTCCTGCACTCAGCATCCCTGGGTGAGCTCCAGGATCCAGCTGGCTCAGACAGTCTGGGAGTGCTCCCAGTGCCTGGGAACAGGCAGCGATGCCACTGACACCGAGGTGACCCCAGCCATGGCCTATAAACCCTGAGTGGTGGCACAGGGCCACCCAAAGGCTGCTGTGCCCCCTCTGCACCTCACCAGGCTGGGGTGAGACAATGCACTAAAATCTGCCCGGGCTCAGAGGAGAGAAAGCTCAGCCCTTAGTGCCAGGCTGGGTTTTGAAGCCGTGGATGGTTTTAGAAACAATTTTAGGGACACTCTGAACTCGAGCACCAAAGGCTCGAGTGCCATGGGTGGGGTGGCAGCAGGGTGAGAGCAGGTGAGGGGACACCAGAGTAGAGGACACCAGGCCCTGATGTTCAGCCTCGTGTGAAGAAAAGGAGGAATCAATCCCCGGCATGTTCAGCCCAACGTGGATCCTCGTTAGAGCATCCTCATTAGCACATCCTCGTTAGCGCAGCCTTCCCGCTGGGGAGGCCCCAATCACACCTGGCTGGGCTCCATCGCTGCTTGGGGACAGTGACAGCAGAGGTGACAGCACCTCCACAGCGAGGAGAACCCCCAGGCAGAGTGCCCATGTCCCCTCCGTGGGCATGGGGTGCTGGCACAGCTCTCACACTGATGATCCTACAGAGATTAAAGGATTTTTCTCCTCTTTTACCCAAAAACTCCAATCCCAGAGTGGGACGGTGGCAGCAGCTCCGGGCTGGCAGAGCTGGGGGATTTGGGAAGAAGAGGGGAGGGACAGGGATGCTCCAAGTTCAAAAGGAAAAACCTCAGAGTGAGCTCAGATGGACTGCTGGATATATTTTTTTTCCCAGAGAGGGAACGCAGAAGGGCTGGTATTGATCTGTCTTCATTACCCATTTCACTCAAGTTTCAAATCAACAAAATACACTTTTCCGCTCCGCTGCCCTCCCCGCTGCAGCAGACAAAAGAAAAGCAATTTCCCGCAGTTTGCTCCAAACTCCTCTCTCCTTCCCTTCCCCGGGAGCCCTCCAGCCCCTCTCCCCTTCCAGCCACTTGATCCCAACAGAGGCTGGGAGACCCCCAGCTCCAAGAGCACCCAAAGAAGGCACCCAAAGAGGGCACCCCATCATTCCCAGGTGCCTCCAAGCCAGCACTGACACCTCAAGGTGCTGCTTTTCCACTTTTCCAGCACCTCCTTCCACGGCCTTTGCTGGATCCCAGCAGGATCCCAGCGGGATCTGCTGCTCCCACCACCCCACGATGGTAACGCCCTTCAACACCAAAAAGCCCCCAAAAGCAACATTTTGTCAGCACCCACCAAGTTTCCCAGAGTTTTAAAGTTGTGAAGAAATAAACCTATTTTGAAATGTTTTACAACACCCCAAGATGGGGTTTTTTGGGGCTTTTTTCCTATCCCTGCAGCTGTAACTGGAGTGACAATGTGAGACTCTCCACACACACCTCCAGGCACCTGTGGGAAGAGGGTCCCTACTCCAAAAAAAAATAAAAATCCCAATCCAGGATGCTGCAGGGCCCAGCAGCTCTCTGGTTGTTTTGAAGCCCAGGCTGTTGGGAATGTCATTAATATTCCAGCTGGCTCCGTGCCCCAAAAACGTCCTGTCCCCATCAGTGGGGTGACAAGGAGAGGGCACAGCGTGGGCAAGCACGGGGGGTCTCCTGCTCTCCCTGCCAGCACCGGGACCCTCCTGCTCATTCCCCAGGGATTGGGGGTCACGGAGCCGAGGGGAGACAAAATCCCCCATGGATGTGGAAATCCAGCTTGGGGGGCTGAACATCCACAGGGTTACACTCCAAGGATACCCCAATTCCCAAATATTTCCATCCCGCCGCACTCCCTGCTGCCTCCAAGCCAAGCAGGGCTGAGCTGGGACCCAGCCTTCCTCCACCTCCTCCTCCTGCTCCTCTCGCAGCCGTCCTGGCCAGTCTCATCCACACCACTGTGCCTTAGATAAACTTCCTTTCAAAGGAGTCTGCTTAATCCCCTATCTCCCGTCGGTCAGATCCCGCTCCAGCTGCCGGCGGGGCCGCGGGGGGAGGGACTGCCGGGCGCTGCTGAGTTATGAGCTATTTCTGACTCACGTCTACAACTTTCACAAGTCCTTTTTGCAACACGGGGAGAGAGAGAGAAAAGAGGGAGGAGGGGAGGGAGAGAGAGAGAGAGAGAGAGGAAGGAGATCCAGTTCGCTCCGGTGAAATCCGCTGGCCAGATGGGCAGGGAGGCTGGGGAGCAGCAGGGAAGGGGAGGACGGGATCCAGCCGGGAATACCAGGGAGAGCCAGGAGGGATAAGCAGCAGGAGGAGGAGAGCAGGGACACACACCCACGGAGGGGAGCGAGGCGCCGGTTACCGGAATCTGACTTCACCCTCGCCGCCTTTGTCCTCTGCAGACATTTTCCATGCAGTGACTGCATTTCCTTCCTGCCGGCACCGCTGGAAAAAGCCGCCTGTTTGTGCCGTAGGAGCNCCCATCCCATCCTGCTGCCCACCCCGACTCAGCCTGGCACAGGCAGGACCCTCCAGCTCCAAGAGCGCTTGTGCTAATTACTTTCCTTTGTTAATTAAAGCCACGTGGCTCTAATAAGGTAACCTGCTGTTCTCCGATAAATTTAATTAGCCTGAAGGGAGAGCCCCTCCGCACAGCTATTTAAATTGTCACTTCCCATCGCCTGGGCTTTGCTTCTCCCTGCCTCCCCCTTTCTCCACATTTCACCCTTCTCCTGCCCATTTTTCTGCCCTTTTCCTTGGGCAGAGGAGGGGAGCAAAGAGGAGGTTCCCCACCCCTACAGGAGCAGGATGTGCCCACCCAAACTCTCGTTTTCCAGCCAGTGCCACGAATGCCCATCCCAGCTGGGCCTTTGTCCCATCCTGGAGGACCTGGAACGTTCCCTTTTCCAGCCCTGTGCCACCCTCACAGCACCCAGCATCAATCCTGGGATGCTCCAACCTTGAGAAACACTGGGTCACCCTGCCCAAAACACTGTCCCCAAGGTGTGGTGACAAACAGTGACCTCTCCCCTCCCCAACCCTTCCCCATACCCACCCACAAAAAAACCACCAAAACCTCCTAAGAAACTTCTGGAGCTTTCCAGAGGGTTTAACTGCTGGAGCTCTCCAGCCATGGAGGTGACAGGGGTTTGTGCTGTCCCCCAGATGTGGCCCAGCCCTTCCTTGGGATGGGGGGTGACACAGGGGACACTGGGACGTGCTCGGGGCTCACCTGCACCGCCGGCTGCTTGCCCTCGTTGCTGCTGGGGGAGCTGAGCCCCGTGGCCTGCTGCAGCAGGAACTGCCGAGCCACCTGCAGAGCCTGCAAGAGAGACACAGGGTGGGCGTGAGGAAGGCTCCCTCATCCCCATCCTCATCCTCATCCTCTTCCTCATCCTCACCCTCATCCTCCTCCTCATCCTCTTCCTCATCCTCATCCTCACCCTCATCCTCCTCCTCATCCTCCTCCTCATCCTCATCCCCATCCTCATCCTCATCCTCACCCTCATCCTCCTCCTCATCCTCCTCCTCGTCCTCCTCCTCCTCTTCCTCATCCTCCTCCAGCTCCAGCTGCTTCTCCATGGATTTCACACACGTGGGATGTGTTTGATGCACAGAGGGCAGCGCTCTCCACGCTCCCTCCCGCCACACCAGTTTGACCAGTACATCCCATCAGACACCACCACTCCCCAAGGGGACAATCCTGACCCTCTTCCAAAAACCCCCAGCAGCTCCAGCATTCCCATGGGTGATTCCCAAACCCCAGCCCTGGCTCAGCTCTGGCTCCTGGCTGATTTATTCCAGAGCCACCACCACGTTCCTGCTGCTGTCCCTTGTGCCCAAAGCCACCGTGGGTATTTAATTTTATTAACTGGAATTGTGGCACTGGAGCAGCAGAAAGTTCCAGTCACCAGCCAGGTTTGGGTGGAGCCAAGTGTGGGATCCCACCCTGAATTAATCCAGGAATGTGCCCGAGTGGATTTGATGATCCAGGAGTCATCCCTGTGAAAACCTGATTGTTTTTAGGGGTTTTTGTGTAGAAAAAGTGATGAGTTTCTTCAAGTTTTTTTTACAGGGATGAAGGTGTTTCGGTGGGAATCACACAAAAAGAGGGGAAAAGCAATACAAATTTATAAAATGCACTTGTGAAAAACACACAGGCACAAGAGAGCCATGGCCAGAACTGTGGGAAGCTGGAGAAAACGGGAAATTAAGGAAAATCCTGTCAGGGGATGAGGAGGAGAGAGGAGCAAGTGTGAGCTGGGAAAAGGAGCTTGGGAGCCAGGAAAAGGAGTAAAGCTCTNCCCAAACCCAACACCCCAAACACAGCACTGGGCACCCTTGGCTGTGTTTGTCACCATCACATGAACGAGACAACCCCAAGAAAATCACAACCTAAAGAATTTTATGAGTACATGTATCCTAATTTCCCATTCCTGGGGTGAATTACCAGAGCTGCATCCCAGGATTGGGCATTGAGCACCCCCAAAGCCACCCAACCAAAAACTCCCGAACTTCCTTTATCCAAACAATTAAAAACTGAGATCTTTGAGGACAAACACAGCAATTCACCGCTGGGAATCACTGATGGAACAACCCCATGGTCCAGATTCCCCTCAGCCCCGAAGTTTCTCCACGGGCATTTTATTTCCCTGTTATCACCAGGGATAGATGTGCATTGGAAACACGAGTACAAAAACCCTGTGACAGCTACGACAGCTCCAGGTCTGATATTTTAATTACTTTTGGGAATGAAAACAGTAATTCCAGTTAAAGACAAGGTGGAAGAATCCACTCAGTGGCGGCTCAGTGCCAGGCCTNTGGAATCGTGGCACTGGAGCAGCAGAAAGTTCCAGTCACCAGCCAGGTTTGGGTGGAGCCAAGTGTGGGATCCCACCCTGAATTAATCCAGGAATGTGCCCGAGTGGATTTGATGATCCAGGAGTCATCCCTGTGAAAACCTGATTGTTTTTAGGGGTTTTTGTGTAGAAAAAATGATGAGTTTCTTCAAGATTTTTTTACAGGGATGAAGGTGTTTCGGTGGGAATCACACAAAAAGAGGGGAAAAGCAATACAAATTTATAAAATGCACTTGTGAAAAACACACAGGCACAAGAAAGCCATGGCCAGCACTGTGGGAAGCTGGAGAAAACAGGGGAAATTAAGGAAAATCCTGTCAGGGGATGAGGAGGAGAGAGGAGCAAGTGTGAGCTTGGGAGCCAGGAAAAGGAATAAAGCTCGAAGGAAAACAACCTGGTGCTCCCAGACCTTTTTGCTCATTATTTCTGCTTTTAAAGGATTCTTTTCCTTCCTTCAGGGTTTTTTTTTTTTGGCATTTTTCTGAACAATCTCCACCTGTCCTTCCTCCCTTCCCAAATCCACTTGTAGTCTCACCTGTTGATCCAAACCAAGGAACACCCACAAAACCCCAACCCAGAGCCCCTCCTCAAACGGAGCATCCATGAAAAGTCATTCCCTGCATTTCAGATCCCATTCCAGGTCCCCTCTGTGCTTCCCTGCACAGGGAACTCTTGGGAAGAGCACACGAAAAGCAAAGGATGCTCCAGCTGTGCTACATCTTTGTTTTGGTGGAAAATCCACGCAGGAACGACCAGGGCACTTGGAAAATGAGAGGGAATTTCCAGTTGGAGGCTCAGAGCAAAGGGTTTAACAGACCCAGCATTAGTTTATCAAAAAATTGTAATTTCATAGCAGGAGGCCCAAACCCAACACCCCAAACACAGCACTGGGCACCCTTGGCTGTGTTTGTCACCATCACATGAACGAGACAACCCCAAGAAAATCACAACCTAAAGAATTTTATGAGTACATGTATCCTAATTTCCCATTCCTGGGGTGAATTACCAGAGCTGCATCCCAGGATTGGGCATTGAGCACCCCCAAAGCCACCCAACCAAAAACTCCCGAACTTCCTTTATCCAAACAATTAAAAACTGAGATCTTTGAGGACAAACACAGCAATTCACCGCTGGGAATCACTGATGGAACAACCCCATGGTCCAGATTCCCCTCAGCCCCGAAGTTTCTCCACGGGCATTTTATTTCCCTGTTATCACCAGGGATAGATGTGCATTGGAAACACGAGTACAAAAACCCTGTGACAGCTACGACAGCTCCAGGTCTGATATTTTAATTACTTTTGGGAATGAAAACAGTAATTCCAGTTAAAGACAAGGTGGAAGAATCCACTCAGTGGCGGCTCAGTGCCAGGCCTGAGGTGCCCACCAGGATGGGTGCTGGAGCATGGGGCTACATCTCACATCCCCAAAGCAAATCCCTGAGCTTTAACTGCTTTTCCAAGTGTTTTTTAGCAGAGTTTTGCACGGGTTTGGCTTCTCCATGTGCAATTCCTGATGTGTTTGCAAAGTGTCTCACAGAGGAGCCCTGGCGAGGGCAGGCCTCAGCCTCGGCCTGGCAAAAATCAGCACAGCAAGGGTGGAAAACAGGGGAAAAGTGTCAGGAATGGAATTCCAGCACATAAAAAGTGCTGCACAGGACTTCTCCCAGAATTTCTCTTCCCAAACCCACAGCCTGGATGGCCCACAGGTGCCAGTGAACCCCCAGCACTTGCCCTGTGAGGGCAGGCCCCAACCTCAGCCTGGCAAAAATCAGCATAGCAAGGATAGAAAACATGAGGGGAAAAGTGTCAGGAATGGAATTCCAGCACATAAAAAGTGCTGCACAGGACTTCTCCCAGAATTTCTCTTCCCAAAGCCAAGACCTGGCCAGCCCAGGGTGCCAGCGAAGCCCCAGTGCCCACCCAGTAAGAGCAGGCCCCAGGCCCTGGCCTGGCCTGGCAAAAATCAGTCCAGCAAAGGTGGAAAACATAAGGGAAAAAAGTGTCAGGAATGGAATTCCAGTACACAAAAAGTGCTGCACAGAACTTCTCCTACAATTTCTCTTCTCAAAGCCAAGACCTGGCTGACCCAGGGTGCCAGTGAGCCCCAAGCACGCACCCGGTGAGGCAGGCCTCAACCCTGGCCTGGCAAAAATCAGCACAGCAAGGGTAGAAAACACGAGAGGAAAAGCCTCAGAAAGAGAATTCCAGCACACAAAAAGTGCTGCACAGGACTTCTCCCAGAATTTCTCTCCCCAAAGCCATGACCCGGCCAGCCCAGGGTGCCAGCGAGGCCCCAGTGCCCATCCAGAGAGAGCAGGCCCCAGCTCCAGCCTGGCCTGGCAAAAATCACCCCAGCAAGGGTGGAAAACACAAGGGGAAAAGCCTCAGAAAGAGAATTCCAGCACACAAAAAGTGCTGCACAGGACTTATCCCAGAATTTCTCTCCCTAAAGCCATGACCTGGCCAGCCCAGGGTGCCAGTGAGCCCCAAGTGCCCGCCCGGCGAGGGCAGGCCCCAACCTCGGTCTAGCAAAAATCAGCACAGCAAGGATAGAAAACATGAGGGGAAAAGTGTCAGGAATAGAATTCCAGCACACAAAAAGTGCTGCACAGAACTTCTCCCAGAATTTCTCTTCCCAAACCCACGGCCTGGCCAGCCCAGGGTGCCAGTGAGCACCCAGTGCCCACCCAGAGAGAGCAGGCCCCAGCCTCGGCCTGGCCTGGCAAAAAATCAACACAGCAGGGATAGAAAACACGAAGGGGAAAAGCCTCAGGAACAAAATTCCAGCCCACAAAAAGTGCTGCACAGAACTTCTCCCAGAATTTCTCTTCCCAAAGCCCAGACCTGGCCAGCCCAGGGTGCCAGCGAGCCCCCCGTGCCCGCCCGGCTCGGCCCCACTGCGCCGCCTCTCAGGGGGGAATTTAATTCACTCCCCGCTGGCTCCCTCACTTTGGTGTGCTCTGAAGCACGAAATTACAAAGATTTACAGAAAAAAAAAAAACAAAAACAAAAAACCCAACGTGGCCTCACAATTGCACTCAGGGGCCTCTCTGGAGCTGCCCCCTCCCTCTCTCCCCATCACAGCCCGGGCTGGGCTCAGCCTGCAGACAGCCATGGGTTGAAAAACCTGTTGCAAGGTTTTCCAGAGCACGTGGAGCACCCAGAATGGAATTTCGGGATGCAGAGCCACCTGTCTGCTGCATTTGTTGCCCAAACAGGGCAGGAAGAGCAGTTATGGGGTGGGGGGGATGAAGGTTTTCCATAGGAAAGTGTCACTCGGAGCCTCTCCTTGGGGTGGAGGAGGTGGGAAGGCAGAAGAGTTTCCCCCGTGGGAGTGGATGGGCTTTTACCTCCGTGAACCAGAGGGAAAAAAAAATGATTTAAAAATAAAAACCAGCCCATATCCTGCTGCCTGGTGTTTATCAGGGAGCCATCAGCTACACAAAACCTAGAATTGGGAACGGATTCCTCGTGCCAAACTCCTGGATAGCTCCCCAAATAATCCCACGAGAAGTTTGCAGTGTCTCAGACACAGCCGGAGCTGGTTCAGCTTTGCCCTCCCAAAAAGCTGCACATTCCAGGATGAGGAAGAGGATGGGGGAGGCCCAGAACTCCCTTGGGATGTGGAACACACCTGGGATGGCAGGGAGAGGCTGGAAGGGGAGTGCTGGGATGGGAAAAGGGTCACTGAACAGCCCGACCACGCTGGGATTGATCCCACCCTGCCAGGACCTGCTC
>VZTZ01010491.1:12280-71959 GCA_013400955.1 Drymodes brunneopygia | reverse complement strand
TGGGCGCAGGGGAGGCGGCCCAGAGGCAGCGGTCGAGACAAAGGCGGCGGCGGGGTGCGCAGGCTGCCCTCGGCGGGGGCTCGTCTGGGGCCTCTGCTCTGGCAACTTGGGGCGCAGAGGGAGAGGGAAAAAAATCTGTCGTCCGCCAGCCTGACCGCGGTAGCGATCGTCTTCCAGTGTTACTAGAAGGAGCGCACAAAGGGAGCGGATTTTTGTTTATCTGGCGAAGCACATAAGGAAATTCCTAGCAAATAAATACTGTGAACTCTCTGAAGGAGGAGCTTAGCTGTGGAGTGAAAGCAGAGAATTTTCTAGTCTTGACATGGTCCTTTTGTGTGTGCGTGTGTACATGTATATGCACTTGTGCATTTCTGATGCCTTTTTTGTCTCTGTGTCACCAGCTGTCTCCGTTGTCAGCTTCAGGGAAATAGTTGCTGTATCTGCTGAAGTACACCAGGCTGGAGGTTTTTTCCAATCACTGAAAATGCATTAACAGTTAAGCAGAGGAAGAATGTATACCAGCATTTGGGTATAATAATGCATGAAACCAGCCACGTTGTCTAAGTTTCTTTTGGAGAAAGAAAACTTCATTAGCACTTAACAATACTCTTCCTGTGAGGCAGGTCAGTGTATGAATCCTACAGAAACATATATTAATTATTTAAAATGAAGTACAGACAACATTCCTCTTGTGTTTCTTTCTCTTGTGAAAATACTAAATTTATAACTGACTTTTAAACATATCATTGCTTGAAACAGAAACGCGAGGGAAAAACATTGCTTTAAAGAAATCTGAGGATGAGTGCCCACACACAAACTGCAGAGAAGGGACAGAACACGACACTCCTGTGCCAGGAAAGCTATGTTTGCAGTGGGACAGATGAAGCAATCTTTGAGTGTGATGAGTGCAGGAGCCTGCAGTGCCAGCGTTGTGAAGAGGAGCTGCATCAGCCAGAAAGGTTGCGGAACCATGAGCGGACCCGTATAAGACCCGGCCATGTCCCGTACTGTGACTCCTGCAAAGGTGCCAATGGGAACATAATGCATGGCAGTATGACAGGCTCAAGGCAGATAGCAGCAGTGAGGTGCCAGGTGTGCAAAATCAACCTCTGCGTGGAGTGTCAGAAGAGAACACATGCTGGTGGGAACAGAAGGAAGCACCCTGTCACCGTGGTGCATGCTGGCAAAGCCCAGGAGCAGGAAGAGGAGGAGGGGATGGATGAGGAGACCAAGAGAAGGAAGATGACAGAGAAGGTTGTGAGTTTCCTCTTGGTGGATGAAACTGAGGAGATTCAGGTAAGAGCTGTTGTGGTTTGTTGTGAACAGGCAAGATCCTTTAGTTTCTTTCTTACTCTAACAGGCTGCTGTGATGGGTGGTTAATACTTGAAGTGTAATTGGCAGCAATGGTAACAAAATGATGGCCAGTAAAGCACAAGTGCCACCGAGCATCTTGGGCTAAAAAGACAGAGTGCCTTGGAGTGGCCTTGCTCACGAGTTCCTCAAAGGGTCAAGTGTGGCAAGAGCCTCCTCTGAGAGGCTTGGTAAGCAAGGCTGGTGAAAGAACTGACTCTGTGCTGGGACAGACACAACTAAGATAAGAGCTGTCTGTGCAGGATGCTGATCATTCCTGAACAAAATTGAATACATTGTATTGCAGTAGGTATCCTGCAAATGGGAGTGCTGGCAGACAATTTCCTGCTGTATGTCTAGGAGAGGGCACTGTACCAAGTAGTGCTAATGCAAGACTACAGCCCATTGCTATTGTTTAGCACTAGTAAATCCATCTGATTTTTCGGAGTAGAACAAAATAGAAATAAGTGTCCAAAGTGTTCCATCCTAGTCCTGCAGACACTGTGGTTAAGCTATATTGCTTGTCACAAATATTATTAAATGTTAGCCTTTTGTTGAAAGAGGGGGAAATTGCCATTGGGATAGGTCTGCTGATAAAAATGATAGGAGCTACTTGACTAGGAACAGCCTCCCAGGAGGCACTATTTTAGAAAGTCTAGCATTCAGTATATGCAGTTATAGAACTCTCCTGTTGGCCCTTACATTTGGTAAGTGTTTTACAAGACAAAGTGTGTGAAAGACACAGAGCATATTAGTTACACAACTGAAAATTGAACTGTTTTCTGACTTTCCGTTTTCATTCCTTATGTTAAATCTCATTCAGAAGACACTGAAAGAAAACGTGTAGTCACCTGGAGATTCAGTATCTGGTTGCTCTAATTTAGCATACTCATGCTACCATCATTAAAAACAATTCTGATGATATTCTTATTTGTGATAGTTCTTTGTATCCATAGTAGTAACAGTTGATGTGCCTGTCATGCATTACAAGGAAATGTGACTTAAGTATCTCATATCTATTCTATACTATAGAAGTGTGTGTATATACATGCATACATACATGTGTATGTACACAGTAATTATACCATAATATAAAATAGTTGCAAGATACTTGGGTCATATTTTTGTCAATTCAGGTGTACTGATTGCTAAACTCTCATGGCTTTTGAAGGGGAAAGGGAGGAAAGGATGACAGTCCTTACAGTGCACTGACATAGAACACACACTCTGCAGGACAGCAGTGACTGTAAACTGAGTGCTTGAGTTTCAGGTTTGTGGCAGTCCTAAGCTGGTGTGCCTCCAAGCCCTAAGCACACACTTGTTTCCTTATAATGTGTGACAGATGCAACTATTACTTTAAGATACAGACTTTTCAATAATCCTCCTCTGGCCACTAGAGCAAGCTCTGAAATGCCTTGGTACAGGACTGTCCTGGAAAGCTGCTCACAAACTGTGTCTGTGATTGCACTGGTTTAAGTTATATTTATACTCATGAATCTGTAAGCCTTATTGAGGCAGACCTTTGGCTGCCTCCTGCAAGCAAGTGCATTTGCTATTTAAATGTCATGGGCAATAAAGCCAACTTCCTTATTGGGACAGCAGTGGTCCTTTATCAGATCATTGCAAATTGGTCAGAACAGGGTTGGATTGAAAAAGCTCTCCAAAAATGATCTTATTTCACTATCAAGATGTTGAATCACAGCTCTTCCATCTGGAGTGATCTTCTCTTTTTCACAGCTGAATACCTATGTGACATCTCACAGCCGGTGTCAAAGCAGTTTGGGAGATTTCAATTAACTTATTTTCTGGCAGCTGGAATTTAAAGAGTGCTTGCTATTATAGTGATAATTCTGCTAGTGAGCATGAGGACCTTTATTTAGAAAGGCCTATGAGATGCCACAGAAGATGTCTTCAGAGCTAAGTAGTCATCTTTTGCTCTTGAAAATACGGAGGAGCCCATTTAGCTATAGGAAAGTGATCATCAGCCTTTTATTTTGTGCTTGTCATTACTTGGAGAGAAATCATTAGAATGTTCTTTATTTAAACCAACTTTTTGTCCAAGAATGCCAAAATATTAGTAACTTAAAATATGGAGGTTCAGAGTTCGAGAGTGTGTGGCTTTTTGAGCTTGAGCGGACAGGATAAGAATTTAACAGAATTATGTAGTTCAGCTATCTTTAACTGTTTAGTAACCTTTGGAACTTGAAAATTGTTGCATTAGTTGGGAAATAAGAGAGGAAACTGCTGATTTGCTATCAGTGGTAGATTCTGCCGTAGCAATGTTAAAAGCTACGAAATTACAAATTTTAAAAGCTACACCACCAACCTTCCCTATCCCCTCCCCCAAATTAGATGGAACTAGTTATGCTGCTGGAGCAGCAGATGATGGATAATCACTGATGTAGATTGGTTTACAAACATCTGACTTGAAAGTGGATCAATGAGATGGGGACACAGGGCCTAAAGATTTGTTTTTTAGTTTCCTTTGGAACCTGGAGTTGTTAAGTTCAAATGGTTATGTTTCATCTCACTGTTCCTGTTGGCTTCTTGGAGCTCTTAAACTGAAGACTATTTATAGTGTGTAAGCAAATGACTGCTCTAGTTCTAGATCCAGAAGCAATGTGGATTAATCCACAAGGAGCTGTGCCTGAGCAAAGTGGTTCAGGGGAGAGGTGGCAATTCCCAGTTTGGGCTCAGCACTACACAGATGCAGCTATGATAATTCTGAGATCTGCATAATTGTCTTTGTGCCATGTTGCACAGATGTGCTGGCCTCCTCAAAGCTTTTTGTGCTTTGCAGGCATAACCATAAGCTTAGAAAGCTAGGCACTTCTTGCGCTTGTTCAAATCCACATAGGCAGAAAAGGTCCCATTTTAAACCACTGCTTGTTTGTAGAAAACCAATGGCAGCTAAAGTTTCTATCTGTGAAATACAAGCTTCTCTGTGATGTTCATCATAACAGCACTATATCTGAACACCTCAAAAAGAGGTTGGCTATCTCATGTTAAAAAATGTATCCAAGTTTGCACTGCAAGTCTGTGGCAGAACAGAGAGGGAGGTTGTTCCTCATATGAGTCCAGCCCCTGCTGTCTCACACCACACAGTGCAATGCTTTGCAGCTCTTGTGAGTTAGTCCCCAGGCATCTTGACCTACATGATGAATTTTTTCTTCCTTCTTCCAGAACTTATTGCCCCTCACTGATGTCTATCTGAAAACAAATCTTAACTGTTTTACAAACTGGCATCACTTGCAGTTTAGACCCCATTCTAGTCTCTCTTTCTCAAGCTCTGTTATGCAGTTTCTTTACACAGTATTAAACTTATCTATTGCATATCTAAAGCTGAGGGTTCAATCAAATTGTTCTTGATAACTGCAGCATCTGTTTGTTAATTGGCTCTGATGTAGTCTATCTTCCTTGCTCATCTGAGAATGATATTGTGGGGATTACTTCCTCAGGCAATTGCTTTCGTCTTGTCACTGCTCTCTACATTTTCCTTCTCTCTTTGCCTTGTTAGACTGAAACTGTTTGCCTTATTTTTTTATATGTGTAAGTCCCTCAACTGGATCTCCTGATCTGCCCTGCCAAGATGTCAGTTTTCCTTTCTTATTTCTAACTTCCTGGATTCTCAAACAGGCATCATTGTGTTGTCACTAGTACTGCCCCTTGCACATAGGAGGCACTTCCCATAAGAAGTCACAGGGTCAATTAATTGGGTTTTTTAAACTGGTATTTGTGTATCTATTAAGAAAAACACAGTGAAATGCAATAAAAACATGACTCAGGTTGCGATACTTTTTTCAAATCCTGAGCATGTCTTACTGTCCTATGAACTTTTCCACTCACCTGGATATGTCTTTGTCTTTTGTACTTCTATTTATGCAGTTTCTGGAACAGTTTCCATATTTGCTTTGTCTTTATGCAACACGTTTGCAAAAGAGCTCTTTAGTATAAAGCAGAGTTATGCATCTGTTGTACAATGAACTTTATTTACTACTACTTTCTATCTTCCGTTGAATGCTTAACAATGCATAACTACAGCTTTTTTTATCGTGGGGAGCAAATGTTGGGAGTTCTTGCCACAAGATCAGAACTTGGTTGTAGTGTCACTAATGGCTTCTATGATAACACTTTGTCCAAACTCCTAATTAAGGATTCAACACATATGCTTAATAAAAGTACAAAAAGTCTTTCATTGACCCCAGAAGCTAGAGGACATGCTTGGTTAGTAATAATCTGCCTTAGAGTTCACTAATCTTTGACCAGAAATGAGCTCTGTCACAATAAATTACCCTATCTATGGGTTGCAAAGAAAAATAAAAGGTACTCACTTTGTCGTCTGACTTACTAAGGAGACTAGAAGAAAATTTCTCCTCTAGCTAGTCGCAAAAATAATTACCCCTGCTGTGTAATTTTATGAGGGAGAAGGAGCATACATTTATTGCTATGTCTCCCCTGAGATACCCATATGAGCTCCCTTTCTTCAGTTTGCAGGGTCTTTTTGTTGTGCCAATAGATATCTCAACTTCCTAAATATAGCCCCATTCCTTGAGGGTTTTTCTATTCCTTCTAGCAAGTCCAGACACCTAAAGGAGTAAGGTCTTCCCCTCAGCAAATATGAGCAGGATCTGTGTAATGCTTTGCAGTCACTTAACGCAGAAGGATTCATAGCCCATATTTAAATGCAGACCGTTTTGTACAATCATTAAATAACCTGTCACTAACAGCATAGTCCGTGTGTCCTCCTCTGTCCCTTCCTGTTAAAAAGTTACACATACATAGTGATGACTCTGCAGGGTTGCTAGCTGCTTTGCTTTTCTTACTTCTGCTGTAAACATGATGGAAGTACTGTGAGTACTTCCAGAGTTCTGTAATAGGTAGACATGGGCCTCAGAGACGGGCAGCCTCTGCCCTTCATTGCAGGGACCTGTAAGTCCTGATGAGATTCATGCTGTTAAGCTCTGTACAAACCCAAGAAAACAGTGAGTAGGAATTCCTATGCCAGAGCTGTGGGAAGGAGCAGGATAATTTTGGTCTGAAAAATACATTCAGCTCAGGGACAGTATTGTCCATGGGTATGTACTGTGGCTGATAACAAATCTCAGCAGAACCCATAGGTGGTACTGCAGTGAAGACAAATAAACAGGAAAAAACTCTTCAGGCTGGGGTTGAAATGCTTTCTTCTGCTTAAACCAGACCTGCACCCCCATGGGGATTAAGATGAAAACCAGCTGAAGCTGAGGAGCAGTGTGGGAATCCAGCCTTAGATCCCTGTGGTGTGTCTGTCCCCTGCTTTATTTTGCCCTCCCTGCATCTGGTGTCAGGTCCTTCAATTTGGGCTTGAGACGCTCTGTAGGTCTCCAGTCCTGAAAATACTGATGTCCTCTGTCAGCTTGGCTGACAGGCTAGGATATCACTGGGGACATTAATGATTAATGTATTTAAGTGTTTGCTGGATCAGTGATTAATAACTTACTCCCGAATACCAGATTGTAACTACTGGTATGACATACACAATTCTGTAAACTAATCTGTTGACACAGCCCTTTGCAGAAACTTTCTCAGGCTACTGTAAAACATTTACATAGTAACAAGTAACTCTTTGACTATCAGAATTAATGAAGTCTAATTTCTGAGATGTCTTTTTCCCATTATCCAGTGCTTGTCCACATTTTCTGTCTTTAGGGTAAGAAGCAGTATGTGTGCTGTCATGCACCAGCCAGGTTAGCACGTATGGGCATGACTGCTCCGCTTACTGCTGTGTCTTGAAGGCTGCAGGGGGTGGACATTAGACATGCTCTTTCCTCAGTAAAGTTATTGGAGTCTTTCTTTTCTACTCTGTTGTCTGTTTTCATCAAACTTTCAGGAAATCTGTCTTTTAGAGGCACTTATTTCTGCATCAAATTGGTGTAATTAATTATGAATTTTAAGTTATATGTGGAAGACCTGACTAATGGCATAAATTATATTTTCCATGGAAAGTCATGCGGAAGAAAAGGTACAGGAGGCAACCTAAGGTAGAAAACTAGAGCTGCTTGGACTTAAAATCAGCTTTGATTCTTCTTGAGCACCTGTTTATGATGAAAATCTTCTGTCTTGTTTGGAAGATTCTGAAAGTCAGAGGAAATAATGACCTCCTGAGGTCACTTTCAACCTGAATTAGCCTAAGATCTTAGAGGAAACAGGGTTTAAATTACTGTGGTTCAGGGCCTGTCTCACAGCTGTGTTGATGTCGATAATTCCTCACAGAGAGCTATCTTTTTTGTCACTTGATAACAAGAAACACTTGTGGATATCAACAAAAGTTTATTTTGGGGCAAAAGCAGGGAATTTCCTGTTGCATTTTTAATAGCCTGTTGCAGTTGAGTTGCTGGGTTAAGCACTTCTTTGCATTTGTGCACTGCCCTTACAGGAGTGATTGTGAGAAGGCCTGCAGAGATAGGAATTTTGGTGGTGGCACTGTAATGTGGTGGAGCTTATTCTTCTCAGGTTAGTCTTACTGGCTGTAGTTAAAGGGAGAAATCTGCTTTATGGATTTCTCTCTTATTTTCAATGTACACTGAAACTGTGATTTGATGACCTAAAGGTAGGACCTGGGGCTTTAGACATGCGCCCAAAGACTTTTTTGTGAATCTACCTCTGGATAGGAGCTCAGTTTTTTAGAGTTAAAACACAGATTTAGAAGCAGTGTTTTCAAGAACTGGTCTGTGTTGAGCTGGGCAGATCTGACAGATCTGTTCTTTTTCCAGGTTTAATAACTGATATGATACTCTGTCCATAAGATCCATTACCTAATATTGTCTCAGTTTTGTTTTAAAAGTTCAGAACTGTTTAAAAGGTTGCAGATCTTCTTTTAGCTTGCTTTGCCATTTCTTCTTCTGATTTAAGGTGTTTGAATTCTTGTAAGCATGATCTTTTAAACATATTTTCTGAACTGTGAGCAGCATTGCTTGTATTGCCAGTGTTAAGTAATGCTTTAAAGTAAATATTTCTTTTTTCCACTTGATTGTTTTGACCACTTGTACTGATTTGTCTCAGATGTTTGTAATTTTATGCTGGTATACATTTGCATGTGCTGTTACAAATCTTGTAGCTTACATTTCCATTCACTGAGAAAGGTGTTAAATTAATATCATTCTTATTGACTTAGTGCTTGTGTGTCAGAAGATACTGTCGTGTGCTGGTTATCTAATCATAGACTCATTTAAGTTGGAAAAGAATTTTGAGATCATCAAGTCCAACTGTTAACTCAGCACTGCCAATTCAACCACTAAACTGTGTCCCTAAGCACCACATCCACCCATCTTCTAAATACCTTCAGGGATGGTAACTCCACTACTTCCCTGGACTGCCTGTTCACATGCCTATAACCCTTGACTCAAAAATACAGTTATTTATATGATGATCTCTTACTTGATTGCAGAAAATATGTTTTTGTTATTAAAAATACTATTTTAAAACCAGTTCAAGCAACAAGTAAGACTTCAAAACAAAACAACAAAAGTACCAACATAAGTCAGAATGACAGTGTAAGACTAGCAAATGAAGGTGTTCTGATGAATACTATGCCAAGCATTCTTGATTTTTGTTTTGAGCTATTGTGTGTTGTGGCACAGCTCTGGCTTTGTGCATCACTTCCATGAATATTAGCAAGCCCTAAAGGATTCATTGAGTCTTAAAAGGAGAAAAGTGTGGTAAAAATGTCTGATTTGCTTAATGTGTTTATTTTGCTGGAGGCAGATTTAAAGTTGTATGAGTACAGGTCACTGGAAACTCTATTCTATTTTATAGATTTTTGTTCCTAGGCTTTTAAATACTTTTTTTGTTTTAATAACATTGTTACCAAGAAATTCATAGGCAGGAATGTAGTTTTAGCTGTTCTTGTTTCTTAAGTGTTCTCTAGTTTAGCAGTTCTTGTTTCGTTTTAGCAGTTCTGTTTCTAAACAATTGTACTTTTCTTAGGGCTCAGATTTAGAAAACTAGCTATGTTAGATTCAATGGATTTCCAAGTATAGGTGATAAAGAGACTTCAGTTCTAAATGTGCTCCACCACAGCATGCTATGAGTTTTTGTGCCCTCCTTACAGAGGACTTTAGATGTCAAGTTCTCTGTTTTTTTCTGTTGAAGACCTTCGCCTGAAGTTCAGCTGAACTTGGGTGAAGGGACTGCATGGGGAGATGGATGACAACTGCTAAAAGCAACATAGTTAAAACTAGAAAAGAAAGCTAACCAGGATTCTAACATATGATGGAATAAAAACTGTTCTTTTTAGAAGAGAGTCTCCTAAGAGCTACAACAAAAGTGTAAATGAGTCTCTGATACTAGAAATGGCAAAATCAAGAAGGGGCTGAAGAGATAGGGCTCTTGTCTTGGGTTAGACATACAGTTTCATTCTTATTTTACATTGTTGTGCAGTGTAAGGAAGGTTTCATATTTACCCTCTGCTGTGAACATCAGAGATCTGGAGCTCTTGGGCAACACGGAAGTGGACACAGTTATGGAAACCTGAGCCCTTTGCACATGCAACAGAAAGTGGTACCTTCTTTGTTTAGAATGAGAAGCAACACAAGAAGCAGGGATTAGTACTTTGACACTTATTACACCCACTCTGACTTCAAATGTGTTAAAGGAACTTGCTCAAGGGAAGTAAATTTGAGTACTGATATGGGGATTGTTGTGGATGGTTTTTTGACAGTATCGTTCCTCAGCACTGGTTGAAGTCAACTAGCACACAAGAGCAAGGAGCACCCAGGGATGTACAAGCATATTCAGCTTTAAAAGGAAGGGCTTCTTTTGGTAGTTTTGGCTTGTTTTTAGTTTTGTTGCTTCTCCCCTCTTATGGAATTTATTGTAAGGATGTTGCAGGATTCAAAATTATAACTAGGTTCTAAAAGGGAGGATAGGTGTACTGGTTCTCTACCTACCCTGAGCATCTAAGTGCAACCACTGCTCAGGAAGTTTGCAGTCATCTGACTTCTGAGCACTAGTAAAGTGTGCTAGGAAACATTTACTCATTTCATGTGTTAAGTTCTTCCTCATTCATTACTGAGTCCTGTGAGACAGAGCATTGGACTAGCTAGACTTTGGTGCATTCTTGTGCTTCTGGGTAACTTGCTTGTCTGAATCACTCCTGAGTTCTGTCCTGAAAGGAGGTCTGCAAGAGCCAGGAAGGGGATAACTTAGAAGGGAGTAACTTTGGGTGTGTGATTTGATATTCAGCGTAACTTTGACTCTTGTCTCTTAATAGTGGGAATATATCTCAGAGTTACCCTTACACCTATGGTCCCTGCTGTCCTTTGTGTCTTCTGACATTACTGACTCAGCCCCTCCCACAAACTCTCTGAAACTGCTACCAAAGTAGTAACTAGTGCTGGCTAAAAGACCTTAGTCATTAGCTCTCCTGCCAATACTTAAGCAGCTGTTTGAAAACTGATATTTTTTTGTGTTGTGCAGGGAGTATATAACCATTGCCTCTGGCAAAAAGGCTCTGTCACCTTTTTGGAGAGAAGTTTGGGAGGTGGGAGTTAAAAACAAAACATTTTGAAGAAGACATTATCATGTTCCCTTTTGCTTACGCACACATAGCATTTTCATATTGTCAAATCTGTGAATGTTTTTAGGAGCTTTTCCGTGAACCAAGAACTTCGTTTCATCCACAGGGACATTTTAAGAGACACTAAGCAAAACTGCATTTATTATCTAAACTACCTTTCTGACAATAGGCTAATAATGACAGCTACCAAAAAAGCAGACCCTTTCTTGTGCACCTGTGATTTCAGTGTATCTTGATGTTCTCCCACAGACACCAGGAAAGATTCTGTTGAGAGCATTCTGATATCTCTTGTTTCCTGTTTTCTTCTACACTATGAGGCTGCCTTGAACAGTTTGAGTCTGTTACAGGCTACTGCAAGCCCACAGCCCACAGGTTTTCTTTGTGAGTGCTGTTCCCAACCACAATCTGTCACACTGGCTATTTTTTACATTTTTGGCACACTGGCTGATTTTTATTTTCCTTCAAAGTCTAGATGCTGCTGATAGATTTGACCAAAGCAAATGGGGCTGGCTGAGCCTTAAACTAATTTGCTGATCTAAGAATAAACTTGTTCAAAGAAACCATTTATTACCTCATTGCCTCTCTGGATCATAGATTGTGAGATCTTCCAACTGTACTCGCAGGAGGAAAATAGCTAAGAGCTTCCAGAAGCTAAGAGGGAGGTGAGAGGGGATGGAAGCCCTGCTCCTTTCAGTTGATGGGGATTCCTTGGAGTGGGAATTGGGATGAAGAAAGTGAATTTAATCTTTCTCAAAAAGTGCTTCTGTCATATTCTTCCCTGCCATATAATATATGGATAAAACCTGTTGGAAGACAAAAAAGCAAGGGCTAAACAAATGCATGAAGCATGGAACCTGTGAAAGCCAAGAACCTATTCTGCAACAAAATCAGGTCAGGCTGTTGTACAGAGCCCTAGCCCATTTCATTGCTTATCTCCTCCTGTTGCTCCAGTGTCTGAACAGAATANCCCGCGTGTTTCTTCTGTTGCTAACTAACCAACACTAAACAAATGAATGAAGCATGGAACCTATGAAAGCCAAGAACCTATTCTGTAACAAAATCAGGTCGGGCTCTTGTACAGAGCCCTAGCCCATTTCATTGCTTATCTCCTCCTGTTGCTCCAGTGTTTGAACAGAAAATGCCCTGTTCTTTAGCCTAGACAGCATGATGCTTGACACTTAAATTATGTAAAGCCAAAGAAAAGTTACCTGCACTTCTTTGGTTTTCTATGTGTGTGTTCATTTATTTTTTTAATGAAAGTACAATACAGTAAATTATGAAATGGATCATTGAGGTAGTTGTGGCACTTCTGTGAGAGCCAGTTGACCTCCTTTGAGCACCTGACTCCAGTGCACAGCTTTCCTGCTTCTTCTCTGCTTCCCCTTTCCTGCTGAAGGATTGATCAGCTGGAGAGCAGTGGGAATAGGACAGTCTGCGTCTGAGAGCCCCTGGCTGTGGATAGATGCTGCACAGGTGCATGGCAGAGATTTTTCTACTTAAACAGGTGCTTAACCTCTGTGGATGAGGCAAGTTAAAGTGGCAAAAGCAATCCCCTCTTTCATGCCTGAATTTGGATGCTTGCCAGGAGACCAGTGCTACTGAGAAAGTCTGCCATGCTCCAGGAAGCTGTTCTGTCAGACTTGGAAGTAGTGTTGTGCCCCCTTCTCTGAAAGGGCTGCCTCAGAGAATGGGGTGAGGTACTAGAGAGTACTAGACACGTAATCACAGTGAGGCATCACTTCCAAAACAGCTGCATGATGGAACAACATAAATCCCATCAATGTGTACATTTTACAAAACTGCATTTTAGTATCTTGCTTTGTACTTCTTGGTGCTTTAGAAACTTATGATGAAATCTGAAGAGGAGGTAATCACTCCTTTTAATATTATGAATCCTGAAACCAACTGTGTTTTCAGTGTTGTCTTCTCCAGTTACGTAATTATAATACTTTTTTCTTTTTGTTTTGGAAGGTAAGGAATGAAGAAGACTTTATTAAGAAACTGGACTGCAGTCCTGACCAGCACCTAAAGATAGTGTCCATCTTTGGGAACACAGGGGATGGCAAGTCTCACACCCTTAACCACACTTTCTTCTATGGCCGGGAAGTCTTCAAGACATCTCCTGCCCAGGAGTCTTGCACAGTTGGAGTCTGGGCAGCCTATGACCCTGTGCGCAAAGTGGTGGTAATTGACACAGAGGGCCTTCTGGGGGCCACTGTCAACCTGAGCCAGAGAACACGGCTGCTGCTGAAGGTCCTGGCCATCTCTGACCTTGTCATCTACCGTACTCGTGCTGACAGGCTCCACAATGACCTTTTCAAATTCCTTGGTGATGCCTCGGAGGCTTATTTAAAACACTTCACCAAGGAGCTAAAAGCTACCACAGCCCGCTGTGGCCTAGATGTTCCTCTGTCAACTTTGGGTCCAGGTGTCATCATCTTTCATGAGACTGTGTACACCAAGCTACTGGGCTCTGGTGAGTAGGCAGTAAGAAACTGAATTACAATGTGCTAAACACTGTTTGTAAATTATCAGGTTGCATTGAATATTCAGCATTCTTTACTACCATGTGAAAATGTGATTTAGGTTTTGCTCTCACTGGTTTCAGTCTGGGAACCAGGCTGTGGAACTAGAAGAGCACTCCCTCACAGTTATTTGACTATTCCAAATCAGCTAGAATAATCCTCTTATCCAGCTGAACATCAGCACTGAATAGTCATGAGTTCTGCCAGCCATAGGAGGGGTCATCATACAAGTTCATGAGTATGGGTGATACGGCAGATGAAGGTGAAAACTGATGTGGTGAATTGACCCTGGCTGGATGCCAGGCACCCCCTAAAGCTGCTCTGTCACTCCCCTCCACAAGTGGACAGGAGACAGAAAATATAATGAAAAGCTCATCAATTGAGATAAGGTCTGAGAGAGATCACTCATCGAATACCATCATGGGCAAAACTGATTTGACTTAGGGATATTAATTGAATTTATTACTGACAAAATCAGAGCAGGGTAATGAGAATAAAGTAAATCTTAAAAACACCTTTCCCTTATCCCTCTCTCCTTCCCAGCTCTACCTCCTCTCCCACACAGCCCACCAGTCACACAGGGAGGCAGGGAATGGGGGTTATGGTCAGTTTATCACACATTGCTCCTTCTGCTGCTCAGGAAGAGGAGTCCTTTCCCAGCCTCCGGTGTGGGGTCACTCCCACAGGAGACAGTTCTCTGTGGACTTCTCCAACATGTGTCTATCCCACACCCAACAGTTCTCCACAAACTGCTGCAACATGGGTCAGTCTTCATGGGGTGCAGTCCTTCAGGCACAGCCTGCTCCAGCATGGGTCCCCTGTGAGGTCACAAGTCTTAGTAGGAAGCCCTCTCTCTGTGGGTCCACAGGTCCCTACCAGAAACCTGCTCCAGCACAGGCTTCCCACAGCTTCACAGTCCTATTTCAGATATCCATCTGCTCTGGTGTGGGCTCCTCCAGGCGAACAGCCTGCTTTATGTCACCAAGGGCTGCAGGAGAACCTCAGCTCCAGCATCTGCACATCTGGTTTTTTTTTTTTTTTCCTTCTTAAATATATTATCACAGAGGCATTACTATCATTCCTGATGGTCAGTCCTGTATGGGGGAAGCTTCCAGCAGTGTCTCACAGGTATCACCCCTGTAGCCCCCCCTGCTACCAAAACCTGGCCATGCAAATCCAACACAACTGACATACTCTGGGATTTTGGCAGGGATATGTAGAATCCGGTTGCAGAAAAACCCAAGAAAAAATTATGTGTGGACACCAGGGGGAACAATAATTGTGACATTGATGAACATCACTCTGCTTTTTTAAATTCTGTGGACCAAAATCATTGTGAGGCTTATGTGAGGTTGGGACTGAAGTTGTGGTGGCACAGAGCTGATGACTTGATGCTATGTTTCTCTGTGCAAGTATCTGATATGACAAAAGGAGCAGACCTTCAGACTATTATTCCCATCACTTTCAGTATTATTCACCAGTACTTTTAACTTGGCTCATGTAATATTGGATTATGCATATTTAAATGGTGTATTTTATTTGTATATATGAGTGAAATGCACTGTCTTATGGAAGTCATTACATGTTTTTGTTTTGACTATACAGGGATTTAAATTTCTTCCCCTTTTTTGTTTATTTCAAAAGGCATAATGAAACCTTTCTGAATTTGATCTGTTTCTGATGTTTTGATAAGGAAGAGCCATAATGAATTGGGCTGCAGTGGCTGAGGCTCAGTCCTGCTGTTTGTGAACATCTAGGAATCATCTCTTGTGTAATAAATACCCCAGCTGTCCTGGCTGACCCACATTCTCATTTTGGCTTTTCTAAACAGTGAGGTTTTAAACTAGTAAAAGAACTTGATGTTCTTTCTGGTTGTTATTATTAGAGTAGCTGCTTAATAACTTTTACCTTACCTGTAAGGCAGTTCCTTTTCTTATATACCAATTTGCTGATTAGCAATTCAGCCTTTCATGAAGTTGTTGACATTTACTGTGTCATCAGTTCAGCTTTTAGTGACCCATGAGGACACTTTGCACCTCTATGCAAAGTCAGGGTCATAAAAAATACATTTTTATGGTCACTTCTGATCACAGTAGGAATAGGAAATAAATCTCTTATATGGATATGCAGAAAGCTGTAATCATCTGTCTCAATGGATAATTGAGATAAATGTTTTTATGTCATTTTAGAGCAGGGAAGATGGGGCCTGCCTTTTTCTGAAATGTACAGCAGGTACTTGGAAGCAGGCAAGAGAACGTGGTTGTCTCTGTGGAGTCTGACCTGATGTGGCCAGTTCTGAAGTGCTTTGCCATGTACGAATCGTTGATAAAGGCTTGGTGTTCCTTGCTACAGGGTTGGCATGGAGAACAGGCAGCCCATGTAAGGTTCATGTCCTCCACTTATCAGGTGCTAGGAATAGCTATACCAAGTTATGGTCTGGTGAGAAGAACTAAGAAATGTGCTGACACTGTGTTTCCTTGTATTATGTCCTAACTTGCTCCTTAATCTGGATATCTGTGTTTCAAAATCTAGTTGTGTCTGGTTTTACCTGAGATACTTAGTCTTAGAATTTAAAGCTGTGTATCACAAAACAGAGACTGCTTTTGGAAAGTTTGTTTCTTTTCCTTGTTTGAAAATAGAATGATAACTGCATTCCAGATGTATTAGAAGATTTAATTAAGAAAACTAGGACTATATTGCATATGAAAGTACTATGCAATTGAAGTATTGTTTTAAACAATCAGTTGTTTATGAACTTGCTGATACTCTTATATATAGATCATCCTTCTGAGGTTCCTGAGAAGCTCATTCAGGATCGGTTTCGGAAGCTAAACTGTTTTCCTGAGGCTTTCAGCTCAATTCACTACAAGGGAACAAGGACATACAATCCTCCAACAGATTTCTCTGGGCTTAGGCGAGCTGTGGAGCAGCAGCTGGAGAACAATACTACCCGCTCACCTAGACAGCCCGGGGTTATCTACAAAGCACTAAAAGTAAGTGAAGAAGAGTTTGTCACAGTCTTTATTTGTGCCACTGTTGCTATTAACTCAACTGCAGTTCATAAAGGCAGAGCACCTGAACCAGTGATGCAGACTTGCGTGCAAGTCTTCCACGAGAGTGATAATTTTGTCTAACAGCTGGGGAGGCTGAGTAGTTTTTTTTTTCACCTTAAAATAAACACTTTAGTAAAGATCATGGAAGGCCAAGAAAAGTTAAAGAGCCAAACTGAGCAAAATCATAAAACTGAGCTGGGAAGAAAAAAGTAACTGATGCTGTCAGTGACAAGCACTTAATGACAGGGATTTACAAAGAGGGATCTTAAAAGGGTGTTTTTATAAAATTCCTAAAGATGGCCTCAGCACAAGAGGAGAAAATGCAAGACACTTGGAGGGAGTTAACAGCTGGCAAAACCTAGCACTGAGTAGTGTAACCCAAGGGCTAGGAGGCAAAAAGGAGGAAGGAGCTGTGCTGGTAGCTAGGGAACAGGATGGGGTTGAACCAAATGATGTATTACTTCAGAGCAAGTGATTTTCTTAGACGTTCACTTTGCTAGAATGTCAGAGGGATTTTTTGGGTCTTTAAATTTACAGTCTTTCCTACATAGGAATAGGAAATAAATCTCTTTTAACATCATATTTTCTTTGGCCTGAAGAGCACAGCTGTCATTGGGGAGGGGCAGGCAGAGCTGGGGCATATCTGCAGAACAGGGTAGTGTTAGCAGTCTTTTCTGGTGTTAGTCACAGCTGTTGGAACAGATAATTCTGGCTGCTCTGCTTTAGTGGTAGCTGAAGCACAGAGGGAAGTGTTAGGGTGGCATGTACACCGTTCTTTGCATTAGGGAGCAGACAGGCAGCAAGGGGAAAAATAGTTGGAGTTATTCATTTTAGTTTAATTTCTAGGACTTTATTGCAATAATCAAGTAACCTGGTTTCAGATACAGCTGCTGGTGTACTTAAATTCATGACCAGTAGAGTGTTCACTGTGTTCTGATCACTACTGACTACAAATTAACTTCTTTTGCTTCACTTGCTAGAGATCTCTGTCCACATCCTCTAACTTTTGAAATAATTCAAAAGTATCAGTATCAGTCAAGCTTAAAAGAGAATGTAAAGCAAATTTCCTTGAAATTATGTGAAATAAAATGTTTAAATGGAGAACTTATCTGAGGAAAGCTGTGGTGAGAGAGGTATACACGTCTGTGTGTATGTGCAGGCAACCCTTGTTAGACAGCAAAGATGCACCCACTCCACCCACCCCAACCCTGTGAGGGGAGAGGGAGGAAGAGAAAGGCAGGAAGCCACTACATTAACCTCAGCTGTAGGAAGAGTTTCAGCCCTCAGAGATCTCCATCAAGAAAAACTAACCATTTGCTTTTGCTTTGTTCCAGTGCTTTTTTTTATTTTTTACCTAAACATAACACCTGAAAGAACTGAAAAAGTTAAGTGTGCCAAGGCTAAGGACTGATTTAATCTGAGAATAGATGTTCCTAGGAAAGAGTACAAATCCCTTTGTCTCAGTTTTGCTATTTCACCAGAGAAGAGCAGTTGTTCAAGTGGCAGGAGGAAAGCTCGGGGCAGCACTTTCTGAGCCAAGAGGCAAAAGGTGTGTTCTCATGAACTATGAGAAATGATCCTCTGAGTTTCTTTGCAGAGGTTTCCAGAATGGAAAGCCCTTTTAGCAAGAACCCTGCTATTTTGAGCATGGATTGGATGCACAGAGGTGGATGCAATTTTCTAACACCCATTTCTACTACAAAATTACATGTAGGGACAAGGAGGAGAGGAGAGCAGAGAGAAGGAGTATCTTAGAAGTATACAGGTCACTGCCATACAAGTGCAAGATTGCCTTCTTGGTTTCCAATCCTTGTTTTGGTTTCCAGGCTAGTAAGACACATTTGTTAGCTGTGTACATTCTCTGCCTCCCCTCCAGTGGAGGAATCCATGTTTTTTCTTGCGAAATGTCTTCATTGCCCTTAATCCCTTTCCAGTTCATTCTTTTTTGTTTGACAGGCTCTAAGTGACCAGTTCAGTGGGGAGATCCCTGATGACCAGATGGCTCACAGCTCTTTCTTTCCAGATGAATATTTCACATGCTCCTCTGTGTGCCTCAGCTGTGGGTAAGTAGATGAGAAATGCTTTTCCATCCTTTTAGAGGCTAGTGCTGCCCTGACCTGCAGCCACAGAACGTAAAGTTTCTGTGATCTCTTGACACCTGACATCATCTATCCTCAGCTAGTACTTCCAGGCAGAATTAGCTTGAAATCCAACTCTTATGTACATTGAACAACCACTGTTGCCACATCCCAGCTGGATGCATGGTTTTTGGCCACTCTGTTTATGTGCATGGCTACAAACCTGTGCTGCCCATATCTTTTTCCCAAATGCAAGCAGGACAGGAAGAAAGGAATATCAAAATAAATCCCCTGAAATTTCTTATGATGTTTTTTTCCTGACATGTTTATTGCCTAAAGAGTATAAACAATCCTAAAGCATACATCATGGAGTGGGGCTGTATTCAGTGACTAGGTCTAAGTGGAGCTCCATATTTGATTAGGTCTTGGCTTGTAGCTCTCTGGAAAGAGCCCAAAGATAGTCTGGAAGGGCAGTAGATGGCAGTCAGTGCTCTGAGTCTGGGAGCTGTATAGCAGCACAGTGTTGTGGCTGGTTATGCTTCTTTTCTGATGCTGAGCCTTTTCTGCAGTGAACTGTTGTGTGGTGCTGCTTTGTATATGAAACAGTTGCTACACCTCCTTCTGAAGAGCCTGCTTTTCAGTAATAGATTATGTCATTGCTGTATGTACAGTTGTGAAGATGGTTTGAGGGCACAACATCTGTAAAGACGCACGATAGCAGTAAAGATGAAATCTTGGTGACATCTGTTGTGTGTCTAACAGCAACAAGTCATGGCTTGCTCTTGCATACTCAGGTGTGGATGTGAGAAGAGCATGAACCATGCAAAGGAAGGAGTCCCTCATGAATCCAAAAGTCGATGCAGATATTCTCACCAGTATGACAACAGAGTCTACACTTGCAAGGTGAGTAGTGATACAAGGGCAAGGTCTGAAGAATGAAAAAGGAAAGGGTGACCCAGTAAATGAGAAATATCATAGGCGTGTGCCTGTTTTCTTCCTTTTGTTTTTTTAATGTCAGAGGTGCTCATAGCCTTGACAAGAAAAATTGATCCTTATTTGACTTGTATGTTTGCTTGGAGAGTTCATCACCTCTGTGTGCTATGTGTAATTTTCTAGCTAAATTGTGAAGCTGGCTGGTCTTAACCTGGGTGGTGTTGACCTTTTTGAAATTTCTTATGATGACTCTTATTTGCTTATGCCCTGTGCTTGGTATTAGCCAATTTTTCTGAAGGATCTGTGTGGAAGACAGGAGAATTTTTGGCTACCATCATGGTCTTTGTTGATGTAGAAATACTTCCCTGATGTTATTATTGATAGTGAGTTTGGTTTTGCTTTGTTTTTAAATGAGTTCTGATGAGTGCTCCTTTTCTGTGGACCTCTGTATGTTACTAATATGCTTTATGTGGCCAAACAGCAGCCAGATGTAGATTTGGATCCCCAGGAATGTAGTTTTAATTGAACCTTTATGTTGTAGGCCTGTTATGAACGAGGGATGGAGGTCAGTGTGGTGCCAAAAACCTCTGCTTCCACAGATTCCCCTTGGCTGGGCCTTGCCAAGTATGCCTGGTCAGGGTGAGTAGTGCAGCTGGGATCTCTCTGCTCCCTGTGGTCTCTGTGCTGCCTGATGCTTGGAACTTGCCAGAGAGGTAACCTGTCCTCCTCCTGTGCAGGTACGTGATCGAGTGCCCCAACTGCGGGGTGGTGTATCGCAGCCGGCAGTACTGGTTTGGCAACCAGGACCCTGTGAACACTGTAGTGAGGACAGAGATTGAGCATGTCTGGCCAGGGGTAAGTCTGGTTGCTGGACAGTCTTTGTGTATGTGTGCAGCCATGCACGTGCTGATTTGGCTCTACTGGATGTTGATGGAGGAAATAGATCGCCTTTCATTAAGCTGGCCCCTGCTGTTCAAAAGAGCCTTTGCAGGGGCCTTCAGATGTCTTTTGGCTATCTTGAAATGGCTAAGTTGCCAACCTACTCTTGTCTTTCAAAGCAGGGCTGGTGAATCTTTTTCTCCTGCTTGCCCTCCAGTTTAACAGGAGTAATGGGTTGCAGAGCCATCTGCATCTAAAAAAAAAAAAGGTTTCCCTCTTTTTATTCTCAAATGAATATCTGTTTCATTCCAGACTGATGGATTTCTGAAAGACAACAACAATGCAGCCCAGCGTTTGTTGGATGGCATGAATTTCATGGCTCAATCAGTATCTGAACTTAGCCTGGGACCCACAAAAGCTGTAACCTCCTGGTTGACAGATCAGATTGCCCCAGCTTACTGGAGACCCAACTCTCAGATTCTGGTAAATAGCAACTGCTGTAGAGAAAGGCTTTGCATAGCTAAAACCTCTTTTCCTTACTCTATAAGTAATATAGTACTTTGCCAATTCTAAATGCTTCTTGTTTTACTGCAGCAATCCCTACTTCTACAACTTTAAGAAAACTGAAGTGCTCTCTCCTCTTCCCATTCTTGACTTAGCCAGAGAAATTATGAACAGAGACTTGTCCCAGCCCTGATAAAGAGACAGTTTCTCCCTATTCTTTGTGAGCTACTGTCCCAGCAATATCAGAGAAAATCCTGGCTTGCATGAACTTGTTTTTCAAAGCAAAGAATCAACATCTTAAATCTAGCTACTGCAGTTAATAGTACTATTTTTATAGGTTGAGAGATTAAACTCTGGTTTTATACCAGATGCAAAAAGTTGGCCCAAACAGTTCAACTAGGAAAGGATTTCCTGTGTCTCACTGGAAAGAGATTCTTCTTCAATGAAAATTGCCTTCTGAATTCTTACCCCACACAAAGGCCAAATATCCATCATTCAGCTCTGCATGATGTGGCTGTGTTTGTTTATGATTGTGAATGAAGGGATCATAGCAATATATTGGCTTCACCACTGTACACCTACCATTCTGAATCACTTCCCTGGAGTAAAGTTATGGGGCTGATAGCACCCAAGTCTTGTGTGTAACTGTATTTTTCACAATTTCAGTCTGACACTTGCCATGCTGGGCTTTTGCTCTCTATTTTTCACTTAAGGAAGATGAAACTAACAGTTCTTCTTTCTGTGCTGTTCTGATTAGAGTTGTAAGAAGTGCAACATGCTTTTCAAAGATAATGACACGAAGCATCACTGCCGGGCCTGTGGAGAGGGCTTCTGTGATGGCTGTTCCTCCAAGACCCGGCCAGTGCCAGAGCGAGGCTGGGGACCAGCACCAGTGCGCGTGTGTGACAACTGCTATGACAACAGGGGCATCCAGTTAGGTAATCTCAAGTTGATTCTGACAGAACTATCCCTGGACAATAGCCTGAAGTCTTTGTCCCTGATTTCTGGATCACAACCATTCCCAGTGGGTATAGGCAGTGTTGTTCACACTGGGTTTCCATACAGTTTTTGGTAAGGAAGCTAAAGACCTCAATGCCTTTTGGAAGAAAGATGACCCTACCAGATACCTGACCTGCTGACAAAATTATTTACTTTGTTTTCCTAGCAACTGCCGATGGTCTGGTGCATCAGAGCATCAGAGCAGGGATGCTTATGTTACAGCAGGCTATATATCTTGTCCTTTATTGCTACTCTATTGTTGTTATTGTTATTATTGTTATTATTGTTACTCTGCAATCCAAGATTGTGGATGGGGAACATAAAGGCTGAGGAGAGATTCCAGTCTGCCTTTTGGGTTTGCTGCTGGTTTTGTAAATGTAAATTAACTGAAACTTAGCAGAAAGGGTGGTGGACTTAGGTGTTGAGCCCCTCACTCTTGTGTCATGCAGATGTGGCTGAGTTGCCTTCAGATGAGGAAGGGGGGACACTTATTGCCAGGAAGGTGGGGGAAGCTGTGCAAAATACGCTTGGAGCAGTGGTGACAGCCATGGACATTCCCTTAGGTGAGTTCTGTTCCATTCTGTTATGATGGATTTTTTTTTTGTCTAAAGGCATTTTTGTTTCCAAAGAGCAAAACTTGTTAATAACCTTCAAGAGTTTGTGTGAAAGGCTGGCACCTCTGCTATGATACCACTTGTTGTTGAGAGTTCTACAGCCCTCTGGACATCTTCTTGATGTTCCCTCTTGGTTTTCAGCACATTGTTTCTGCAGCTCACACTTTCTCTTTTCACCCTATTATGCAAAACTGTGCACCGAGCTGTGAGTAATTCATGCTCCCCTGATAGATTCACTGCAGTGACCTGCTATTTGGAGTTCCCTAAAGATTGGCCAATTAGGAAGCATTTCATTGGGTTTGGTACATCTGAGGGGAGGGCTGAGAATTTGAAGCTGTCCAGGTTGGTAACGATGAGGAAGTAATCAGTAGTGTGATCTTTAGTGGTGAGCTTAGTGCAGGGAACCTCTGCTGCTTTCATGTGCTGGGTGGCAGTTTAGGTATGCCAGCAAACATTTCACATTTGAATCTTCTGTTTTTGGACCTGACTTCCTACTCATTGCACAGATCATCGTTCAGCTGGTTTGCCTCCAGCATGCCCAGCCATCACCTTTGTGGCTGTTTGCTCTCTAACTCAATGAAGGGCAAAATAAATCCCTTTCTCAGTTCAGACATTACATGCATTTCTGAATATTTGATTTGGTGAGTTAGCAGTTTTTTTGGCCACAGCTGAAACTGACAGTAGGGAATAGCAAGTGTCTTAACCTCTGGAAGAGTCTGAGTAAGGCAAGATGCCACTATTAAAAGAGACAGTTTACCTTTGAAGAGAGGCAGAATGGTAGAATGCCCTAAATAGCTACTCATTGCACTGAAGGATTCTGTCAGTAGGTCACCTCCCCCTTAATGGCAGCGGTATGACTTGCAGTGTGTGAGTGCCTCCACTGGAGTACATTCTTGACATGCTCATGTTCATGGATTATTTTGTTCTCCCTCTTTCTCATCCCCCCACCTCGCTTCCTCCTTAGGTCTGGTAAAAGATGCTGCCCGACCTGCATACTGGGTACCAGATCATGAGATCCTGCACTGCCACAATTGCCGGAAGGAGTTCAGTATCAAACTCTCCAAACACCACTGTCGGGCCTGTGGCCAGGGATTCTGTGACGAGTGCTCACACGACCGCAGAGCCGTTCCCTCTCGCGGATGGGATCACCCAGTCCGAGTTTGCTTTAACTGCAATAAAAAGCCTGGTGACCTTTAACCCCAGGCTGCTCTCCAGATTTTTGCAATTCCTTATGTTCTCAGGGTTACAAATGAAAATATCTGGTCTCCCTTTCACCTTCTAACCCGTTGCAGCCAGAGTGCATGTTTCCAGTTTCTGGCCTCCTCTCGTGTTATATCCATCTTGGAACGCTGGGAATGAGCTTACATTCAGCCTCTAGATTTTAATTTCAAATTAACTGGGAAAGGGAGGGACCTCCCTTGTTAATGAGCAAACCAAAATCCAGTGTATTTTATTCCAATAAAAAAAAAAATATATATATCAACTATCTATAATTTAGTATATTAAGAATATGGTTGGATAATGAAGCTTTGAGTGTTCCTAGTTCAAATGATGGATGGTGTTGTTCCTTACTGTATTGGATCAGAATTATGGCCTTCTAATTCTTCTTTTGGAATGTCTTGCTGATCATTGTGTCCTGTCAGGAAGGTTTGGACTCTGTGCTGCCAGGAATCTCCAGTGTTGATAAATGAATTACACCTGGTAGTTCAGCCAGCTCTACATCTGGAGGTGCTGCCCTTCTGGCCACGGAAGATTAAACCCAGATTTATTAGCAAGTTTGTTTGAACTGTGATACAAGCAATGGTCTTGCAGTGCAAGAGGTATCAAGTTAACACAGACTCCCTGGCAGAGACTGGTAGAGCTCTGAAAGGTAAAGCAAATCCTATGGCACGAGGCAAAGCATTCTGATTTTGCCATTTCAACTTCAATACCAGATCAAAAGGTAGCAGGGTCTTGCTCTCCCTGACACTATTTTCATGTACTCAGGTTTTCTTCAAGTTTCTCTGCAAGATCATTTCAGTTAAAAGTTTTGTCCAGAGCAGAACAAGAGAACAAGTTTTGTAGGCAATTCTGAGATACAAAGTTTGAGTTGTTTGGGTTGTGATGACTTCCCTTTTCCCCCACTTTTTAAGTGATCCTGTAGTCTCTGAAGCCTCTGTGTTCTCAGATATGGTTGCATAGAAACTGCACAGATTTGACTTACTTTCTTCTAATAATATGAACTTACAAATCAACCTGGAAAATGGGAACCTTTCTTCTTTGCTCCTAGCAACTGGCACTCACTGGACTTCATCCTTTTATGAAAGGACTGCAATGAATTCAGTGATTTTATTATGAAAAGTACCACTTAACCTAACTTAAACTGTCATGTACTGTGGATTTGTGGTTCCACTTACAAGAAGTAAGAGACCATTGTGGATTAAACTGCCTAAAATTCTCTCTTCTTGGCTTACATAGACAAGAATTCTTTCACCACATGAGAGTTGCCTCCTCTTGGAGTGGCTGGAATTTAATGCAGTGTCCTGGAACTGTGGTATTTTTTCCCCAGCTTATTAAATGTGCTCTTGTGTAGATGAGTGCCCAACACCCTGTTTTAAGACTGTATTATTAAATTAACTGCTATAAAGAACTTTATCTTCTGAACAAGCGTACTGACTTTCCTTGTCACAAGCGGTTCTCACTTTGTCTCTGAAAGAACATGCTCACAAAGTGATTGTCCCTTCACAACTACATCCAGCCTACACAAGGAAGTAGACTTAGAAGATGTTCCAGGACACCTTCGGTACTGGCCAAGTTTACTGTCTTATGCCTTATGTTTTTGTAAGCAAAAGTCTGCCATAAACTGACAGTTGTCCAAGTAAGGGCATGAGTAGGTAGAAATCCTCACTTAAAAGACATTCTGTACATCTAGCATAATTCTGTGCTTCAAAGTATTCTTTATTTTTTTAATGGGTGAGCAATGTGTTCTTGGTTTATAGGCTGTGCCCTGTGTGCTGTTTATGCATGTAGCTTTACTACCATGTTAATGCAGAAAGAGAAAGCAGCCATGACATTCCTTGTATAAAATCTTTGGCATCTGTTTCAACACCTTGTCTGATCTTTTTTTTCCTTGTCAAAGCAAGAACTACTACTCAATCAAAAGGAAAATGTCTAAACATTTTTAATATAAATGTGGTCTTAGTAACTTAGCAACGTGTCAGTATCAGAGTCCATTCTTGATTGATTATCCTGGAGCTGAATCTTCTGTGATGTTTCCCTACAAAGCAAAGTCTTATGTGGTGCTTGAACTGCAGCAGGCTTGGTGTTACTCTTTATGGAGAATGCTGAGAGATGTATTTGGAATCTCTGTTTTCCAAAATGGAAAAAAAAAAAATCTAATGTTTAAGTTTCCTGCTGTTTCCTGTACAGAATAGCACTTGTTTTTTCTGGTACTGTTTGATGCTGTGAGTACAGAGTATAGAATATGGTTATTAAATAAAGGGGATAGGTGTTAGCAGAGCCCGGTGCTATTCAGTGTTTACACAGGAGGATGCAATAAACAAAAGAGCCCTAAAAGATATCTGTGGACAGAAAGCTCTACAGAAAACTTACATGAAGGAAATGGAAATCCTGGGAAAAAAAGCCCCTAAAGCAACATGGGAGTGCACTGTGCTTGGGATGGGACTGTCGGTAGAAACCTGTGAGAGTTCTACTGCTGAACTATTAGGAGAGATGCGTTGTGTTATGGGTAGCATCTAACAAGTGAGTTTTTGGAAAACCTGTCAAAAGTTCACAGCAACATTGGTGGAGCTATGCAAAAGCACAAACTGAGTTTCAAAATGGCAGTATGAGGCAGGTCTGCCACTAATGCAACTCTTGTGTGAAAAAGTCTTCTGTATTGACAAGGGCAAAGATACAAGGAGACTGTTTTTCAGGAAATTGTTAGAAGATCATCACTATGTGTGTTACACTGAGGAAAAACTACCATGAAGTTGCAGTTGGTCAAGATGATAATATGTCCCTTGGGTCAACTGAAGTTCACTATAATGTTAAAATATTAATAGTTAAAATTGCCACACTTACTTGGTAGAATAATTAATTCAGTTGGTCTGAGATGTGACATGATAAAAGCATGTTCTGAGTTAGATTGAAGTAGACTTAGAAAAATCTCTTGCCAAAAAAATTATGTCAGATTGATTATTGACAGTTTGAGCAGTATCTGCACCTCTTCTCATTAGGAAATGCTATGGAAAACATTGAGTAAAATAAGAATCATATGAACTAGCCAGTGTGCAAAGATGAGTGCCTCAGTGAAAAACTGAATTCCTTACCCAAAGCAGCACAAAACAAGCCTAGACTTGTTGATTGCTCTATTCTAATGGATTTATTTCCATTGTGGGTACATATGCCAATTCAGCACAAAAATTCATCTTCAAATAGATGATGTGGGTTTCCCTGTTATTCTGTGAAGCAGATATATGTAAGCTTCATATAGATGTGGACACTTACTTAGACTCCCTCTCCAAACCCTGTAGGCTGTTCTTGGCTTAACTGTGTACCAGGTGCATGTTGCACCTAAGACTTGCAGCCAGGGGACAGATGGTGGACCAGCATGGCAGCAATGTGTAGCTGTTGTCAGGGCTCTGAGGTGGAGTTACTTGCACGGGAAAAACCGCTTTGTTCTTCATTCCCTGCCCTCCCCCACTTCCACCCCCTGCACTAGTTTTCCTGTTCATTTGTTCTCCTGCCCAGTGCCTTGCGGGTGAGGTTGCACAGGCTGAAGTTGGCCAAGGTATTCTGCATGTTCCTGCCTGTGTCCCTTGGGAACTGGACCTTTGGTTGTGTTCTGGAGAACAAGACAACTCTTGCTAGCTTTTGATGTCAACAAGAGTTCATTTGTGGAAACAAACACCATCATTAAGTTAGATCTGCTTTGCATTTATGCCAGGTGTCTGCTGTGACTGTGCTGAGACATTCACGAATGCCCCTGTTGCTTTGGCTTTAACATTGCAGGACTCTGGCTTCCCCACCTGGTTCTACAGACTTTGTTGTCCATATTTTTGCTTTCAGCATAACCAGCCCAATTAGGTTTAAATACTAATATAATTCAATTTTGGCAGCCTCTCATAATTTTCATGTTTCATTTGTCAACTGACATTGTCAGTCACAATGCCACATATTGTGGCATTGTCCTTGCATTTAATTATCACTGATGGCTGTAATATAATTTGGCACCAACAAATATGTCTTTGCCTGCCAGTAATTTGGGAACAGAGAGTGATTTGGACGAGTGATAGAACTGTCTGCTTTTTGTCATCCAGGTCTCATCCCAATCCCCTACTTCAGCTGGGCACTCTTTCATGGCAAAGCAATGTTGACATATATATTCTGTCAAACACAGTACATATATTATGTCATAAAATGTATTTGTTTGTAGTGCAGGTACATCAACAATGAAATCATGTCAATGCCAAAATAAATAAAAATTTGCTATGAGGGCTTTCAAAATCAACAGGATAATGTGACAAAGACGAAGCTAAAGTAGAATGGCAGCTAGTTAGTTATCTCAAGCCAAAATTAAAATGCATTCAGCTTTTGAACTTTCTTTTTGTTGGATATAACACAAGCAAATAAAAATGATACCAGTGATTTTTATTTTTATATATGCATATATATATATGTGAAAGTCCTTATGTAGGAGATGTTTTAATTGTGGCATTACAGAAATTCTAATTTCAAGAATGCCAGAGATTCAGAAACACAACGATTTCTAACATTTTGAAAAGCTGGTTAAATCTTTCTGTTTCTGCTTAAAAGCCAATTTTTCAGCAGCACTGGAGAGAAGCAGTGGCATATGTATGATGGTGATGTGCAGATGATGACTTGTCAGGAAGGTATCAGAGTGCTTTACAGCTACCATGATATCAACAGATAGGAAAGAAAAGTTGTTTCAACAAGAAAAGGCAGGTGATCTTGAGTATATTTTCAGACATTACCTGAAAAGGTTTATCAACTTTGTGCCTTGGCTTCCATTTTTGAAGTATTACACTGACTTATAAAGTGCTTTAAGCAGTTGGGACAAGCATCTTTCAACCCCCAGGCCCTCACCCCAGAACCCCTCTCTAGAAACTACTTTGGGTTGGTGTTGACTGCTGGATTCAGCTCACAGTGTACGTAGTACATATAGTGTATGCAAGCAGCCACTAGTGACTGAAGGTTTGGGGACCAAAGCTGAATTCTTCACTGCTAGATTATAACTCTTCTGAAAGCAGCTTCTCTAAGGGGATACTGTGCAGATAGCTGGCTTTGAATTGTCCCTTTCTCACAACAAATGCGTTATTTTCTAATCCTCTTAGAATAGGTCCGTCTTAAACTTAAAAATGCAAAAATGCCAGTGTGAATTTGTAACTAGTAAAGTGATGTTTTTTAACCTCTTAGTTTCAGTATTCATCAGGCTAATAGAGGAGAAATGACCATGAATCCAGGTACTGCAGTAAATTGGGACCAACAGAAAGACATGACCAACACCACCACAGAAGACCCAGAAGCAAATCTCCTCCCTGCTTTAGAAATTTCAAGTTAAAACTGACGTTTTTCTACCTGTTAAGTCTAAGAACCGTATGTGACCTATAGGGGTTTATGTGTAAAGAGCTTTTTTAATCAAGGATGAGGGATGACTGATAGCAGCAGGGGACACGGAAAAGAGCAAGGGTGAGGCTGTGGCTTCTGAGGGAGTGGCGTTGATGGTAGGCACTGGTAGTTTGGCCAGTGAGGAGAGCTGGGTGGGCTGCGCTGTGCCATGTTCCAGGGAACCAAAGGGACCAAGGAAATGGTGTCTGCTGGACGAGAGATGCTGCAACCTGTCTTGGAGCACAGGGCTGGCCTTTCTGGAGTTTCCCACCAGCTCAGTGCTTGCTGAGAAGCAGAGGCAAAGAAATACCGCGTTTTCATACTGTAGCAGACAGGAAGTGTTGCAGTTCATTTTTAACTGCCTTACGGTCCTGCTGTTGCTGAATAATGGAAGAGATGATTTAATACACTTTAGCTGCTGCCTGTAAACTGCTTGCTGTTTGTCACTGAAGCCAAATGGCCTGTCTTCTTGCCCTGCTTTCCCTCTCCTTTTTTTGGGCTTTTGCAGGCTTAATTAGAAGTGTTGGCTGCAAAAACTTTAGTTGAGTCAATGGGTTTGCAGGGATGTGTGTGCACTTGGTTCCTGGAAACAACAGAAAGGAAATTATTTTCTTTTGTTTTATGAATTTTCCCTAAAAGGAACAAAGAGATGAAACTATCTTCAGTTATGTAAGATGCCTTTCTGCCATAATTCTTAGTTTGTGTTTCCCACGGTAACCGGACATAATTGTTGCATGGTCTTGTTCTTGCAGAACAGGAATTACTGGAGTTAAGAGCACTGAAAAGAGTCTGAATTCTAATGTAAATTTTGGAATTAACTCTGCTTTAAGGGATTTCATTATCCTTGTAGCTTACTACCTGAAAATGTTTGAATCACACGTTTACTAACAAGAAGATCAATATAAAGTATGTTGCAACTGAGTTGATTATCAGATGCAATATTAGGACTTTGCAGTGGGATGGGGTTAACTACACTTCTGTTTTCTGAACAGATGCTTAGTTGCAGTATGCATTATTAACTAAGGCAATGCAAATGCTTTTGAAAGTTGTGCTGTGGGTATTTGTCATTGTGCATGCAATAGAAAAATGTTGAAAATTAACATAACCAATCATGACAAACTGCAGAGTATTTTCTCAATTTGAAAAGCAAAGCAACCAGGAATTAGGCCCCTTGGTTTTGAAAGGGTAGTAGAGGGAATGGGAACAGCCTGCACGACAGCATTTAGGAGAGCAGGAGACACCCTGATCTCATTAACACTGTCCTTGGGAAGAAGGGGCAGCACAGAGTATGCTGTGAGCAGCACCCATTCTGTTTTGTGTGAGAAAGAAGGCTCTGCAGAGGAACACTAAAGCCAGAGGTATGGGGGGAGCCATGGTTGTAAGGAATTAACAGCTCAGTCTGCCCATGGGGAAACAGAAGTTGGCTGTTAATGGGACAGAAGAAGGATCTGGGGGTTTTGAATGTATACTCAGAAAGGGAAGAAACTATTTTGAGTATGTACTGGGATTCATCTTGATTACCCTTGCAGCAGCTGTTTCTTACAGAATATATTCACACTGTAAAGTTTTGACATTGCTCCCAAGATCAGAGTTTTCCTGTTCTATTGTCTTCTGTATAGATTAATGTGTAAATGAAATACAAAGAAAGGTTAGGAGGTCACCACACATAACACTGGAGCATTGGTGAGCAAGAAGAGCTCCTGAGAACACGGACTCTTGGAACAGCAAGCACATTGCTTAGGCCTGAAGGTTGTGAGAGAACAGGAGAAATGAGTGTGGAGCCCTGCAGGTCAGAGAGGGTTTTTACTAAGGCCCACCCTTTCTGGTACGTGTATTTGAATAATTCCCTCTTGTCCAAAGTCTCCTGAAAAATGGAAGGGGAGAGGAATGCATTGGAAAGAAACAAAAGCCTACAGACTGTACTCAGGTTTTCATGGGGCTTGTGGAGGGGATCTCCCTGCACAGTGCCTCGCATTGCAGGGCACTTCTGAGGCTTCCTTTGGGAAACCAGAAACACCCTCATGAAGGGTTTTCAGAGCTCAAGCTACTAGCAGGGATGCAAAGGGATGAACTGGCTGCACCACCAAGTCCTCAATGAACTCTTGGGGAGCTCACGCCACAACCCTCAGTGCCTCATCCCTGTTAACAGTGCTGTACTCATGCTGCAACTCACTCTCTCCTCCTCTGGGAATAACATTTTGTTACTTGTTGAACAGTTTTACTAACCCGCTTTTAAAACTACAAATACTCCTGCTCAAGAGGAGTAAAAAGTAAGAGCTTTCCCTGCACATGCACAAGTGTGAGGTTAAACAAAGCTGATGGCCAATCAGGATGAAGGTGGCAGGGTACAATCCCTCCATAAATAGGTTGCTCTGGCCAAAAGCTTTAGGTGCAAAAGAGTAGTAATATCTGTTAAGAAATGAGATAGCTGGAAACCTTTGTAACATGCCTAAGAGGGCACTGGTGGGAGTTTACTCTGAAGGCAGAAAGGATTTCTTAGTGTAGGACTTGAAAGCCCCTTCCTTCTTAGGATGCTCAGCACTGTTGCAGCCCTTTCTGGTGAAGACACAGACTCAGGTGAGAGTGCTGCACTCGGAACTGCTGTGAGAGGCCACACCTGCAGAAAGCAGCACTCATCTCTGTGTGCATGGGCAGCCCATGCTTGCTGGCAAATGCAGAGTCAGCCTTGCTCTCTGCCAGGCACTGAGCCCTCTTAATGTGCTGTGCAGCATGGCTGTCATTAGAATCCATTTGTATGCTCACCTGCTGAGCTGGCAGGACCCCAGGGGAAGTAGCATCTCTGGTGTCACAACTGTACACCTGAATGCTCTATGCAGGTCCCAGGATGAAATAATGGTTCTGGCACTCCTTATTTAAGAAATTTGGAAAACTTGGGTGCAGTGTGTCTTTCCTGTAAAGCCCATCTTAGTTCATGGTCCTTTACCCTCTCCTAGGTTCCTGATCTGGTCAGTGCTTCCTACAGATGCTGAGAGCAGGATGGTCTTGCCCAACCCACACTGGTTACCAGGCAGCAAGTGAAGAGGCTCCATTGGACAGTAATTGTTCTCAAATACAGATAGATATGGTATCATCCAGTTGCTGTGAGCTGGTACTACAACTTTGCAGCTGAGAGCCTAATTGTACTTCTGTATGCTGACTGTGCACAGGTGATCCCAAATCCCAAAGATGTGGTCTGTACAACTGGGCTTGTGTCCTGCTACACAAGCCCGCCCTTCCAGACTGATGACCGAACTGCATGTTAGGAGTGTGAACTTGGTTAGGAAATACTATGATAAATTAACAGGGGCATTCAGCTTTGCTGCTGGACCAGAAAAGGGGTTTCGCTCCATGTCTGTTGCTTTTTACAGGGATGGTGGCAGGGCAGTCACATGCTACCATCATCTCAAAGGGACAAAGTTTAGTATGACCCAGCAAAAAACCTGTCTTGTGGGTGAGGGAAACAGCTGTCCTTGAACTGCTTCCCACCATTGGAGCATGGTTGCTTCCAACTGCTTCCAATGTGGAGCAGTGGCAGTTGAAGCAAGAGCCCCAACCAGAACTACTCCAAACAAAGCCCCAGAACACTTACAGTGTTCAGCTTCTCAACATCAGCTGCTTCACTCTGCTGGGCCAACCTGCTTCTTGAGGCAGATGTAACCACAACTAAAGGTCAGGAGACCAAACTAGGATTAAGTTAGAGCAGCCTTTTAACAGCAAATTCAGCTAGCACAACAGAGGCTCTTCAACTTACCAGTTTGGCAGGCTTACAGGTAGATTTCAGAGAGGCTGAATCTTGCCTACAGTTAATCAGAGTTCAGCTTTTATTTACAAGAGGTGTGATGTCGCTGTAGAGCGGTTAGCTGAGAGTAAGGATTAGGCTAGAACCAGGTGATGGTGGAATTCTGAATTTATTATTTAATTCTAAAACTTATATAGACTTTCAAAAGGTCCTCTGGATTGGGTAAGTTCAAGACCTTCCCCCCAGGCTGATTGGCCAGTAGAACTGCCCATCTTTCCAGAGACTATTTCAATAACATCCAAACTCCATATCTATGTTTATAAAACACAGGAAAGAGAAGAGTAAATTCCCACGGGAAAATCTCTGTGCTGCCACAGTGTGAGATGTATACAGCAAGATTTGCTGAACGGCTGAAGGAGGTTCACAATTAGATGAGCAAAGCAGATGCAACAGCAGCACATAATGACTCAACAGCTTGGTGACTGGTGTAAAGATACTGAAGTCACATATAGATTGGCAGCTTTGTAGACCAGGTCTGAGAAGAATATAATGTCAGTTATAGGAGAAGTGGTAGAGATCCTGTTTGACAGCCATGAGTAAGCCAGGAACTCCTCGGCCACCCCCAAGTCTTGAAGAAAACACCACACTAGGAATGGCATCTTTGGATGATGGGTGGGGAGAAGGGATGGTTCTAAGCAGATGAGCATCTTGGAGACTCCAGATTCTGGTGTAGCAATCCTGACCAACTGGGAGGAAAGGACAGCAAAATTCAACATTAGACAAAAAGGACTTTACATGGTTCTGCAAGATTATCAGCACAGAAGCAGAAGGTCTCTGGGGAAAACACCCTATTTCTACATCCTCAAGAGGCAAAGTGCTTATTCATACTTTACAAAACAAAAATTTTACACTGAAGTGGGAAAAATGTGCATTTCCTATTAGGTTATTAAAGGCATGATAAATCAGTATTTAGAGTGTTTTCCCTTCATCAAGCTCCCAAGCCAAAAAAAGGGGAGAAAAATTCAGTCAAATTAAAAATTCTCATTATTCCACCACTTACTGACAAATCCAAGGGAAGGAGGTCACTCTCTTTACAGTGACTTTATGAACCTTGGCTACACTATAAGGGTTTTGTTTCATCTACTGCTACTTTTCCTCCCCCCACCCCAAATGTATTAATAATACAAAAATCTGAGTGTAACTGCAAGAATTCATAATGAACCTAAGTGGTATAGACAGTTTACAAGGAGTCAGGCCCACATGCCAAAGCTTCAGTCCATTACCACATTATCCACTTAAGCACCAACTAAAGATATACACAGTCTCTATATAAAGTTATCACTAAGTCTGCTGTTTACATGTTGTTTCCCTGAATTTCAAAATCAAGTGTTTTCTGCTCTACGCTTGAGACAGATTGTGGAAAGGATGATGGGGCTTTTGCAGGACACAGCAGATAAAGCTATTAAGCACCTCACAGGATTGATTATAGTAGGTATGCATCCATAACATAATCTTTGTTGTATATTACAGTATGTCTAAGGCTAAATTTCTTCTGGATTTTAAAGAATTAACAGCTTTACAGCTTCCAGCAGCTGTGCCTAAGAAACACCCCTCAGGCATAAGAAAATCACTACCATTCACTATACAAATAGAGGGGGGAAAAAAGTCAACCCACNACACCTGCTATAAGAAGTCCTTCCTCCTCATTTACATGCAAAGGGAGAAGAGCATATTCATTGTGGTGACCTTTGTACTGCTTTACACACTTAGCTGTTCTCAGGTCCCACAGTTTTATCTGCAAGTTGAAGGAATTGTTTGAGAGAGAATATATTTAAGCAGGGAGCACTTAAAGGTTGGATGTGTTGGAGCACATCCAGAGGGCCATGAAGATATCAAAGGGCTAGAGGACCTCTCCTGTGGAGACAAGCTGAGAATTCAGCCTGCAGAAGCAGCCTTCCAGTACCTAAAGGAGGCTACAAGCGAGCTGGAGAGGGTCAATTTATAAAGGTATGTAGTGATAGGACAAGGGAGAATGGCTTTAAACTGAGAAGGGTAGGGTCAGATTAAATATTAGGAAGTTCTTTAATGTGAAGGTGGTGAGTGACCAGAACAGGTTGCCCATGAAGTTGTGGATGCCCCATCCCTGGAAGTGTTCAAGGCCAGGTTGGAAGAAGCTTTCAGCAAGTTGGCCTAGTGGAAGGTGTCCCTGCCTATGACAGGGGGCTGGAACCAGATGATCTTTAAGTTTCTATCCAACCCAAACCATTCTGTGATAAATAACTGGCTCTGGAAGAAGACCCATAAATGAACTACCACCCATTTCCATACTAAGAGCAGGCATCTGCCCTTGGGAGTGGGATAAGTACCTGTAAATACCCAGATGCTAAAAGGAACGGAATATCCTAAACACAACAAAACCATACCTTTCCAGCCATATCTGCTGCCATCAGATAATGTTCAGCCTCCATAAGGTGAACAGATGTAACTGCTGAGCCGTGGAAGAGACGAGTTGCTTTCCAGCTCTGCCCCTTGCGGTTACGCTGGCGCACATCAATGCTGAAAATCTCACCTGAACGGCAGCCATTGTACAGCACTGGCGTCTGAGAGAATCCCAGAGAAAGAAGTGTACTGTGAAACATCTGCAAGGATCTTACCAGTTACACAGACAGAGTCTGTGTCATGCTTTTGAGCTCTGCAGTGTAGCTGGCAAATTATTTTTACAGATGCATTAAGAAGCAGAATTTTAATAACACACTGCAACATTTTTCAGCCAACTCATTAGTTCCATTCAAACCTCAACTATTTATTTCAGCTGGAAAAGTCTGGCTAGGTAAGCAGGAACTCAGTTTAACGTAACAGCAAAACAGAAACTGGAATTCTCATATTCCTATTTCACCATTCTAATTCTTTGTGAACAAGTCCATTAGTATTTTATAGGGATTTTCTCCTTGGCAGAGGCAATACACTGAGTGTTATTAAAATGAGGTTATTTGCCAAACCCAGAACAATTTTACATGTTATTAATTTGCTCTTTGTACTTCCTTGTCTTTTAACCTCTGTAATATTAACAAAAATTGCCCCTGTTGCCACAGTTTGAAATCAGTTAATCTTTTTGTTGCTATTAAATTGTGTGCAAGCATCAGACCACATCAGCTCTGCTGTGGAACAGCCATCCAACAGCAGCTGTCATCACAACCTTATGTACAGCATGAGGAGTCCTGCCCTAAACAGAACAAGAGCCCACCAATGAGGCAGTGCTCTGAAAAAAAGGTGTCTGGTTCTCCCTACCTGTGTGGCAAACTGCTGTGCCAGCACATCACTATTGGTTCCAAATGTCTGCCGATGCCCTGTCACTACATTGGTCACAAGAACTCGTCATGTCAGGCCTAAGGGAGACAGATGATGTTTGTTTATCTGGAATTTGTGTAGCAGCTGGGAGATGAACACGGGAAGTCTTTCCCACTGAGACAGAGGGGGTTGCTGGCTTTGCAGATAGATCACCTGTGCTAAAGCAGTTGCCTGCTTGGGGATTCAGGCACCAAGCACAGGACCAGGCAGTGGATATCTTGAAACTGCACAGCATGCCAGGTCGATCTCCTAGAAGAAAGGAGCAACACGTGAAGTGTTCATAAAATGTTAGGACAGGATGATAACTCAGAAAGGTTCTTAGATTGCCACACTTCTTTTAACATTTCAATCTGAAGTAGAGAAAGTGTTACCCAGTTAGTGTCCTTTTGCTACTCAAGAGACAGGAAACATAAATGGAAGTTCATGACTGTAAGTGGAACACCTACAGTCTGTGTAAATAGATGATATTGAGAGACTCTGAAATTTATTCAGTAGTCAGAGGGCTGACCATGGCAGGAAAGAGAAAGGTAACACTCGCCTTAGAGCACTAAGTAAGCCATTTTTTAAAGATGAGTGGGCTAGAGATAAGAACCATTTACTTTATAAACTACAGATTAGCCAAAGCCTAACCTGTAAATTCCTGGCCTGCCTATTTAAAAAACCAAACTGATTAAGTAATAATACCCTAGATTTGACCCTGCACAGAATTTATGCCAATTAGGAGACTATATCCTCAGTTTTCATTTCCTTTGCGGCACATCATACACCCATCTGTCAGGTAGCAGAGGTGACACAGACAAGAATGGATGGATAACATATTTTTAGACAGGGTCAGTTCTACTTTTCTCCCAGAATCTACTCAGCAAGGCTCCCACAAACCACCTATTTAGAAAAGTGAAGGAAGTCAAATTTGGAAATTTTAAGTTTCTATCCAAGATATAACAGGATATACTAGATACAGTAGGATATACTAGACAAGAGGACTTTGGTGGAACTCACAGCACTTAATTATGGTGAAGGGCTTAAAATTTTCTACAGAGCAACTGAGTATGCTGGCCTAGTAGCCATCCACCCTCAGTGACTCTTCATTCAAGTTCATGTTGACTCTGCATATTTTTTTAATGGCTGCATATATAAGGAAGACATTAACAATTTAAAATGAGTCCATTACTCTTTATCTATCACAGATTTCCTCTACATAAACTTAACTGATCTTGTCTGAATGGGAAGCAGATTAACGGACTGCACTCTGACTTGAAGAAGCATGGTTCTAACATTTATCAAGAAAGCCCAATTAATTAAGTCTTGTCCCCAAGAACGCTCAACAAAAAAGATCAGCTTTAAAAGCTGATAGCCAGACTTAAGACATGGTATTCCCCCAGTCAGTCAGGTTTATGTACAACTGAACATGACCTTCTACAAGGAGTTATGGGCTGAGATATTTACCAGCTTTCCACCTCTGATTTATACACTGAGCATACCTGAGTAGTTGCTATAGAAGGGATTCTGCAGTCACTCTGGACAGTCCATGAGGAAATGTGAGTACTTGTGTGCAGCTTCTAAGTATTAATTACAGGCCAAGGTACTCATGAAAAATCTCAAGTGTTTACTTTACAAGTGAGGTGTTCTGCCAAAGTCAAGTACTGCAGCAGCTAAAAATAAACTAGGGCTTTGAATACTGTTCGTTAATTAAGTCTTTAGTTCTTTCATCATCTGAACACTTCTTAAACTGTTTTAGTCTTACAGGAATTCAACGGTCTCACCAACCACTGAAAAACAATGCTAGAATAATCTTTAATTTGTGCGCTTTTCATACCATAATTGCTACTGAAAATGGGAGACAAAAACCAACAAAAACACCCTACCTGGGTTAGTGCTGCTGAACAATGATGCTGGAAGCAGACTGGCACAGCCTGGTGTTTCTGCAATTCCCATGAGACACAGCTTGCTGAAGTGAGTTAAGGAAAACTGTTTTCTCCCTAGAATGGAATAGGCTGCCTAATATTTATAAATAGGAAAAGCAAGATGCCCTGACACAGCCACAGCTCACAACACTTTTCCTTGAGACCTCTGATGTGCTTTACCATTTACAGCTAAGTCTTTACACTTCATTTCTTTCATAGCAATGAGCTAGAAAAATTCTTGCTTGTGTATTTTCACTACCAGAAAGACAAGAGAATACTATTGTATCTTACTAGTGATGGGAAAAAGAAAAAAATAAGCATGGCCTACATAGATCATTCTCGCTTTTTCATGTTGATGACACTGCATTAATATAGATCTCTCACCAATGGAGATAAATGGGAAAAATGGGAGCTCACATTGGTGAGGCAAGGAAGACTCACTTTAGATTACATTTAAATATTTTATGAAGACTATACCAGGTACAAACAGAATTTGAAAGCTGCATTTCAAGTTCAGTGGGGTAAATCTGTAACACAGCTAGGGGAAAGCATGAACCCACCAAACCCAGCTATGTGCTTGCTTGGTGAGCTCATGCCCCTGATGAGTCAGTCCGGAATTGCCTCACTTTTCACACAGGCCATTCCATACTTTTCTATGTAATTTCTTTTGGCACTTTAACAGCACATCTGTTGTCTGCCATCTCCTATGTGAAAATTCAATTTTTCCCCCCACTCTTCTGGGCTCTGCACTGTTCACAACTGCCTCCTCTACTATACCATCAACTTTTCTCTTCTTCTGAGTCAGACCTGCAGAACATGCTCTGAAAGTTGCAGGTGATGCTACTGAATTGCTCCCATTCTCTCACCCCAACCCATATGGGGATAGTTTTAAACACAAATGAACCATCCCACTTTCAAAGAGGTTCACTTCAGAAGAAGGTTGTTGCCTTAACCCTCTGCTCCTGTTCTTTTGCCTCAGCCAATTTCCAAAAATCAGATAATTTTGGATATGGCATTTACATAAGCTATTAATGCACTGGGAATTCTCCAGGGCAGAAAACATGGTCTTTCATTTACCATTAACATGGGAACAATTCTACATGTATCTGTAACAGAACCATACATCTGCCTCACTAATTCCAATATATTTTGATTTTTATTACTTCCTCTGTTTTCCAGAAAACTTATTTGCTGGGAGAGCTACTGGAGAGATATTCCTTGAAGTTAGTTCTTCTGTGAAGCATGATGCAAACTTGTGAAACCTGAACGACAATTTTGCTTTTTTTAAAAGGATATAAAACATGAGAATCTGGATGAGTCAATGATGCCCAGCACACAGAATTCACCTTCACAGAGAAGAAGACATACTGTTTTTGTGATCTGTTATTCAATAAAGGAAAGATTATTTCCATGCAAAAATGACATAAAATTAGGCACTGGGCACAACTCCTCAGCCCATTAAATAACTCAGTAATGGGGCACGAACATTTCAGCTTCATACTCGTCTTGTAATGACAGAACAGCATTGAGAAATCTAACCAAACACAGACTGAGGCACCAAACACATCCTACCATTCAAGAGACTGTCCTTGAAAGAACCTGAGCACGAAGAGATCATGAAAAGCTGTTTTACATATGCCTCATATTTAAAGGAGGATAAACACAGTTTAAGGGTAAACCCTAAGGATAAACAAAGTTTCCCAAAATTATCTTTGAGAAAGAAGCATGCAAATCTTGGTAGTTTTGGTAGCCAAACATTAGTTTTGCCAGCTACAGTCCAAGTCTTAAGTAAGCACTATCCTTTGAAGCTGGTACTTCTATGTAGTCTTCCATTCCAATTGTAGTATAACATTCCTGACAACTATCACTGGTAGTGAGCACTTTCAGGACAGGTTTATTGTGGTTCTGTTTACCTAAGCTTCACATTTCTAGACTCTTCCATTCTCTTCTCCTAGCCCCTTCCCCAGCCCTCATGGCATTTCCACCCGAGCCTCCCAAGAACAGTGTTCTGAGAATCAACCACCACAGGAAGGAGGAACAGAAAATAGTACTTTGCGGTTTGTGAAGTAGAGGTTGTCATACATCTCCACAGTGAGAGACTCCTTCCCCAAACCGCTGAGATTGATGATACCATATTTACATCCTCCATGCTCTACATCGTTCACAGTGAATATTCGTTCACAAGCAACATCTGCCTGTAAAATAAAAGCTTACCAGTCACACACTGGAAACTTACAGGAAAAACAGCTTGAGGGAGTTGCATTAGGTCTAAAATGAAACAACACATTAATTCTGATTCCTTTAACACCACCTGCTTTCCATTCACCTCTAAAATCAGTGGTCAACCCCTTTTAAATGCATGCACAGAAAAAACAGGGATAAGAAAAGCATTCCGTCCTTGGCTAACAATAAATGATCTTTCCAATGTTAACAAATCTATAAACTTACACTGTTTCTGAGTCCCTTCTGGCTTCAGCTACCTATGCAGTGCTCTGTTTACAAGGCCAGGAGCTGGTCCTGGAGAGCTTCCTATATAGTCTATGAAAGATCATGAAATGTAACCTGATTACTGATGTTTACTTAGATTCTCTGAACCACAGGCTTTGCCATTCCCAAAATTCTTCTCTTTCATATTTTTCTTCTTTCTCTTGATCCTCTCCACTCCTCCTCCCAGCCCCACAATAATGATCCACTCAACTCCTATTTACTTCCAAAAGAATGTATTGATCGGATTAAAAAAAAAAAAAGCCAACAAAAAATGCTTTCACATCCAACCTTTTTTATAATATTTCTTTGTAGGAAAGGAACAGCCTCTCCCTACCTGCTTAAAGTTACTGAGCACAGATTTTAAGAACTGACAGAGCAGGAGTAATACATCTTTAAAAGCTAAATTTGACCAGTGTGATTTGATTACAAGAGCCTGAATTTTCACTGAAGACAGGCTCTCTTTATCTTAAAGACTTATCATTTGTCATAACATACCACAATGATTTTAAAATTGTTGGTTCCAGCAACTGAGGAATCTGGACTGTGAATTTCAATCTTCCTCCTCTGCATGCAGTTCACTTTTAGTTCATGGACTAGCCTGTAAAAGCAGGTAGGAGGGTGAGGGGGCTGAAGAGAGGAGAATTCAGGTAAGCCTGAATTTAACGCATATGAGAAGAACTCTGGCCAGGATATAGAACTGCTTCTCAATCACAGAAGAGAAAATGCCTGAATAACTAGCATGCTGAAATTTAACTTGCATAGCCCATGAACATGTGCATCTTCCACATTCATGGAATTTCATCCCACTATTTTTGAACCCCAGCACATCTTCAGTAGCCAGAACAGCAACACCAACAGCAAGTCACCAACTTAACTTGCCTTGTCATGTTCATTGAAAGGCATTTATCCTAAGAAAAGCTGTGCTATGCTCATAAAGTACAATGTGGCAAAACAGCATATCCATAGACATGCATAAAGTGAACTTTTTTTGAAGTAAAACTGGGAAACAACTTCCTCATTTGAATTCTCATCGCTTTAGTAAACTGATTATTACAGAACATAACGTTTTTTCTAACCTTAAGTAGTATGTTCCTTCTCATCCCAATGGAAAAGCAATAAATGCAAGAAAATCTGACAGAAACAGTTGCACTAACAGCAGAACTTGGCATTGCAAACAGAAGACAAATCAAATAATTGTACCTGCAATAACTTGTGGAGCTGAGCAAACCCAGCTGCCTTTTCTGGAACAGCACAGATGAGTTCAGTCCAGCCCTTGTTGTTTTCTGGAAGAGAGTAACATGGAACTGTAATCAGTTATTTACTTGTTTAAGATTCAAACATGGCTGTGGGTCTTTGATGTTTGGGATGTTTAAGTAACTTTTCCTCTAGCCTGCATACATTAAAATTTTCAGAACGTATAAAACAATTCCAGCAACATCTCCCTGACCTACTACACTAAGTAGACAAGAATATATTCCTGTGAGATGTGGAGTGCTTCTCTAAATACAGAAGCTGGAGAAAAAATACGATACCCAAAGAGCCATTGTTTTCATTCTACATAATCAGCAGCACCACCTGGAGGTGTAAAGTCACCTTCTGGTTTCATTTCAACACCTCAAATTCTTCTCATACAGCAAAATTTTCTATCACAAGGGGATTGATATTAAACATGCAGTCTTACTGTTGTACTTAACTTTTACATTCCATTTCCATTCCCCCCACAGCACTAGGGCTGGAACTAGATGATCTTTAAGGTCCTTTCCAACCCAAATCATTCTATGATTCCATTCCATGATTCACAAATTTTTTAGAATTTAATGCAAACACCTTCTGAGGAGACCAAGGGATAGAGTATTACGGAGTAAGAAATCCTTTTGAAAATGCTCAGACAAAGCAAGTGTTTGAGAGTCAAAATGTCTTTACAATGAAGACTGAAGAGCTGGTTGCAGAACTTAATTGCTTAAGAAAAAGAATACTGTTTACGTCTCCCAAATGACAGTATATTTAAGCTAAGCTGTTATTTGTAAAGTTATAAGACACGTTTTTCAGATAATAAAAAAGCATCCTTGTTAGATATTGTACCTACATTACAAATATGCAGCATCAGCATTAACTTCACTGTAACACTTTATGAAGAAAACCACACAGGCTTTCCAGAGATAAACATGAGATCTGCCTTGATTATAACTGTCCAAGAAAGTTTTTCAAGAAAAAGCTTTTTCAAGAAAAAGAAAGTTCCATCAACTGTGATTAGTATTGTTTCTCCAAGGTCCAGGAATATGATCAATAAATTTATTAAAAATGTGAAAAACTTTAAATCAAGACTCCACTTTGCCAATTCAAGGCAGGAATTTGAAACCTGGCATCCAATATCCTGACTCAAGTGTAACTGTCAGACAACTGCAATTCTGGGCACAGTTCCCGTGTCTTTATAGGTTCTTTTTTGTTTGTAATGACTTGATTTCATTCCTGTGTGGAACAGCGAAACAAAAGGACTTTGTTCTTAGCAGAAAAAGAAATTGAATTGTCAGAATTTGAAGACTTTGGTTTATAATCTGTCCTGGACCACAGTACAATAAAGCCTAATTGCAGTCTTTTTCAAAACATACCTGATTCTGCTTTTCTTGCTCTTCTAAGAGTCTCAGTCTTTTGCACTCCATCACCTTGTGCTGAATGCTGTCCTTGGTGAGTGGGTTGTGGTTATTATGTCCAGGCAGTAGGCGAAAATAACGGTTCTTTTCTGGGTCATAATAAAATCCTGGCAGTTCTTCAGGGTGGGGGGACATGGGGGAAAAAAAGTGGCAAAATCAGATGGATAACTAAGTTTGTTTATTGCTCTTTGATGTTCCATGTCTTCATGTGAATGTCAGAGTTGCGAGATCCAAAGCTCTAGCTCCCAACAGGTCCCAGGCATGATACACAGGCTAGGAACAGATGAGCCACTTACAGGAGAAAAGAAAGATCATTTGTAGTCTTCAAATGCAGTGCTCTTACACAGGTACAGAAGGGATGTCACCACTGACCAAGAGGAAATTCAGGCCAGTCAGAAAAGCACAAAAGAAAGGTTTTGTTACAGAACAAAAATGGTCTTTCTTAATAAATAAATCACAAGGGGACATTCTTAGTTAAAAGACTTGGTACAACAGCAAAAAAAAAAATGACAATGAAGTAGCAAATAAACTCAAATAAAGTGATTCACTTCCCAGAACAAGATACTTTTCTTCAGCACACGGGAGAGATTTACATAAAATCAAGAGTACGTTTGGCTCCTTCCAAATAAACTGGGATGAGAAACACGCAATTTTAGTGCTTCACTGTCTGTGTGAATGCAGAGGCAGACTATAACAATACTTTGATAGATTTAAAATACTTTGACAGAATGTCTCAAGACAAAGAAATTTATTCAGAGGCAATTTTAAACATTTAATTTCAAGAGTTTTTATTTAAAACTTTATCTACTACCAGGAATTTCATTTTAAGTAATCTCTTTTTGCAACTGCTTACCATTCAGCTCCTTGTCTGCATCTTTTAAGTTTCAACTTAGCCACAAGTGACCAATACTTATTCAGGTCAGCAAAAATGAAAAGTTAGTCAATGAATCAGTGAAGTTCCTAAAAGCACACTACATTTAATATACAGACTCTAATTACACAGGAATAAATGTCTTGCAGGATACATCTCCTAACATGCTCACAACACAAACCAGTGATATACAAAAACAGTCTCTTTAAACTCAGTGTTGTTTCAGGACTCTCCTGCTGTACAGAAATGTATGTTCCCACTGGCTTAGTTTTTGCTAGCATTGTTTAATGAGTCAGGAAAACAGAACATAAACGGGACATCTTTCTCAACAGCACTGCTACTTCATCATTTGCTGTTAATGAACAAATATTTAGCCAGAGTGTATTTATCACAGACTAAAAAGTACACTGAAGGCATTATGAGAGACACACCACAAAGTGGTGGATTGTTCAAACGACTGAATAACTGAACACAAGCTGTAACTTTTTATATGCTCTCTTATTTTATTTGCTTCCTTAAGCAGCAATTCTGGAGGGAGAAACAGAATTGCATTTTTTCAGTTTATATCAGCTTGGCTAAGCACACAAGTTTTAAAACGTGAGAAGTACTTGTGGGCCTGGAAGTGATTTGGCTCTGTTCTCTAGATCCTTTCTTACCACATCTTTTTGTACCACCTGATGTTACTTTTCTCCACAAACTCCACTGTTTGTATTGTTCCCATAACACTAGACTATTAATGCACCTACTACTATTTTTTTTCATAAAATTAGCATATAGGAACTGACTTTTGACCTATAAACATCATCTCTTACCTGGCGCTACAGAGTTCTGCGTTGAACTGGACGAAGAAGGGTCTTCACTGCTGCTGGGACCTGCATTCACTGGGGTCTGTGGTTCCTCCTGTTCCACACTAAAAAAACAGCACTGCTTTCAAGACAGGCTCACAAGTGCCCCACACATCTTTCCCACAAAGAATCTAGAAAGCAGATTGTTACTGATGTCAATGGAGCACCATTTTGCAGTGCTCTGATAAGCAAGCTCAGCATATCATGATACATTAAACGATGAAATCAAACAGTAAAAATATTCAGCTTAAAAATTTCTCAAGAATATTAGTGATACCAGCATCCCAAAAGCCTTAAATTACTTGTTAATACATTAAATGTGGCTGTTGATTCTGCAAGTGCCTTTACCTATTTTTAGCAAAAGATTAACTGGGCAATTGTACATTAAACAAACACCCCACTCCTGAAAGCACACAAGTCTTCACAGCACAAAGCGAGAGACAGTGTGGGTAAAACACTGATGTCAGGTCAAAAATATTTTGCCATTCTCTCCATAACAAGAATTGCACTGATGAGGTTTAGAAACATGCAAAATAAACAAAAGTTTAATGAAAATTCCAAGAAAAGTCTCTGCTTTTCTAATAAACATTGCAGGGGGTAACTGCAGCTTTCCTCTTCTTAAACAAATATACATGAGCACATTCAGTACGGATGAGCAAAATTCCACTGGAATGTTTTCTGAATCACCTGTACAATTCTCACTTTTTAAGATACGTCTTATTACATGTCATCTTAAAAGCAGTAGGTGAAGATGTTTTGCAAGAGTCATAATTTATTGAAAAGAAAATGACAAAGAAACTCTGTTTCTAATACCAGCTCTACTGCGGTTTGACTATACAACTTTGAAAACAGTTAAAGGACACAACAGGTATACAAAAGGAAAAACAACCCAGATCAAACCCAAGCACTCAACTTTAAAGCTCTGTAAGAAAATCCTTTTCATTCTGCTCACTGAAGTATGCCCATCTGCATTTCTAAGTTTTCTTACACAAGTACAACTAGTGTGGCAACTCATATGTGTCTCTTTTCCTAAAAATATGTTAAAAAAAAAAAAAAGCTTAGCATATTAAAGCAAAGCATTGGCCTCTTCTAGTCCTGCAAGAGGAACTAAGGAAAGAACGGGAAGGAAAAAGCAACCATAAAAACAGCTCAAACATAGGCAAGTATAAGTTCTAAAATATAAAAAGGTGTTTTCTGAAAGGATCCGTTTTCAAGGCAGGGGATTATTCCTGAGACCTTGTTTCATTTTCCTCATCTGCTAGATATGGTATTATTACCACATTACTAACCATGCTTTCAAGCATTTAGGAAAATCCTTTGATGACAGATTTTACACCAGTAGACACAGAGGTTTAAAATAAACAGGCAGGTAGAATGGAGTAATTATATTTTTCTTCCCTGAACTATCTCTACATAGTGATGAAGGGTTTATGGATAATGCACAGCTGAAAGGACTGGCTCGTGGAACCCCATCTGTTTAAAATCAGTGTACAATTGTAAACACACAATAAACTTCCAGAAATCAATGCAATTCCACTCCCAGTAGGGATGACAGGTACACGAGAAGTACTGCCTACTAGATCTTCAGGTGGCAACCCTCTCAGTTCTAAAAAGTCACCATTCTGCACATTTAATCAGGCACAAGACCCAAAGCCTTAGCCTGTGCTGAGCTCAAGCTGCCTGTACTTGCCTCTCGGCGCGGTTGTTGTGGCCGGGTCTGTGGTGCCGCTGGGGGTGGTGGCTGCGCTTGTGACTGCTCCATCCACGCCTCTCCTTGCCTCGACGGTAGCTTCTCCGCATTTCTACCCTTAAAGCAAACATACACACATGCCTCACCCCTACTTGCCTGGAAAGGCTGAGCACACAATTCAAGACTCTTAATGCGCCCTCTTTTCAAACAGTTTCAACCTGCAACGACCAGGCCCGCCGACCCCCCGCAGCACAGGCGCTGTCCTACGCCTGTCGACTTCCCCGCTAGTCCCGGACCAGCTCCGCGGCTCACCCCACAGCGCTGAAACCAAAACCCCGGAGGCAGAAGAGCAGCGATGACGGAGGATCCACCTCCCCGGGCCCACCCGTCCCTCACCGCGCCGGGCCCGCGCCTGCCCCGCCGCGTCCGCGCTGCCGCCAACGCCCCGCCCCCTCCCCAGGAGCGCGCCTCATTGGAGCTCAGCGGCGCCCGCTATTTGACTGACAGCTCGCTCGTCCAACCAAGGCGGGTCGGACCGGCGCGTGGGCCTCGCGGGGGCGGGCCCGGGGCTTGGCTGAGGGCGGGCAGATGGCGCTGGTGCGGCGCTGAGGGCATGGAGGGTGCGGGCTAAAAGGGGATGATTAGCGCGGCAGGGAGGCAGCGCGGGGCGGAAGGGGTCTCTTAGCACGGTAGGGAAGCGACGCAGGGCGGAGGCAGCCTGGGGATTGCTGGGAGTTGGCGTGCTCTGAGGGGACACTGAAAGTGTATAGCCGCTTCCTTCTCTTGGGTCACTGGCTCCCTCAGAGCTAGCCTTTGGCTGTGGGCAGCTAGAAGCTGTTACAGCCACTCTGAATTTATCAGGAACTCAGAAAAGATAATGTCTTGAAAGTGACTGTCCCGGCTGAGGCCTCTTAGTGCTTAATTTTTTCTTGTTTTGAGCCTTATACTGGTGGGCAGTATTGAGGCACAAGGTGGGAGGGGAGGCTCGGGCTGCAGCAATCAGTAACAAGTCCTCAGCTGGTCAGAGCATCGGGAGGGTGTGGTGGTCACTACCATCTCCCTGCAGTCAGAGTAATAAGCCTCTTCTTACTAGTTTATTAAAGGTGTCCTTGAACAGTTTTTGTAGTGGCCTTCCCCTTCCTGCTTGTACAGCACCTAAGAGTTTAAAAAGAGTTATAACCAGAATTGTAAAAAAAGTTTTGTCATTTAATGAATAAGATTACAGTAAACAAACAAAAGCTCTAGTTAAAAGAATTGTGGAAAAACAGGGATTTAACCTTTTTGCTTCCAAAAAGATCAGGGTTTTTTTTTTTATTGCTTTAACAACTTAAATAACAAATGCCAGTACTGGGAAAATAGGCAATGGATTTCTGCTACTTTGGACGTTTGGACTTTGGACAAGTTTGCTGTCTTGGTGGGAGAGTAATTTTTGGGGATAGTATTTTTTGTTTCTCACTTGCATGATGTGTTTTAAGTTTAAAATGCATAGAGTTAAAAGAGCCTTGGAAAGTATTCACTTAAGGATACAAACAGCTGGAGAAATCACCTGTGGCTTGCATATGTAGTTTGTGAGCTCTATTTCTTTGTCTTTACAAGGCAGAGCACCAGCATGGTCTAATTCTAAGGCATGTTTTGTTGATTAGGTCTGTTTCTCATAGTGGTTTAATGATAGTGTTCTTTAGCTTTCACAAGATAATTTTGAATTTTAGTAGAGTAACAGGAGAAAAGTGCCTACAGAAAGTGAACTGTTGCTGAACTCTCGCTGGTGTTGACTGGGTTCAAAGTCATGGTTTATATGGTATTGGTATTTGATCTGTATGTAAATTTGGTGCTGTATTTGCTGGCTTGTGGGTAATAGTCCAGAGTGTCTAATGTTTTGTGAGTACTGTTGTACTCTGCTTCATTCATTGGCTTTGTTTCATCTGTTGAATTTCTGATGCCCAGTGAGCAATATTCATTGTTCTGTGCCTAATATATGCTGTTTATAAGCTGAGGGGTTCCTGTCCCTGAAATAGTTACCATTGGAGAAGAAGGGTATTAAATGATTCGTTTTCTCATTTGTGTTGCAGGTACTCACTATGAAAGTTAATAAAGAATAGACTGGAAGATATTTGAGAGCTCACTGGTTTTCTATGTATGCATTGACATAAAATATACAAATATATAAATAAAATACATTCGCCCATACTTTGTTCCGTAGCAATAGTTTATCTAACCTCTTCTTAAAGCCTCTTGGTTTGGTTTATTCTGATTATTTTATTTTAGTATTTACTATTTTTATATCTCACTGAAAGATTTCCTGGTGTGTTACCTTATTGCTTATTGCTGCAATTCAAGAACGTTCCTGCTATTCCTTCTCCTGTGGATATAGAAGCAATTTGTTACCTTGCACTCTGCAGCTGTATTCCATATTTGAAATGTGAAAATGCTGTCCCTTTTGAATATTTTTCTGTAGATAAAAGAGTGCCTCAAGAGTACCATTCCACTAGGATATTATAGGTGACAACTTTTAACTTTGATGATTCTTGTATCCTTTTTTGGGCCCTTTTCATGGAGAACAGATCTTTCCCTGAAGTGTGTTCCTACAAACTGGATATACCACTACTCAGCTGAGGCCTTCTTGTGCAGAGTTTCTTTTGCAGGCTGTACTCAGGTTGGAGCTGCAGTATGTCCTACAGCTGTGCAGCAGTGCTAACTTCTGTGAAGCTCATGGCCAGAAGTGTGAGCAGTTTGAGTGCTGCTTTGTGACCAGTTGTTTCTATCCAGGTTTGTGGAATTGGCTGTGCTTGTGCTGGTGGCAACTGAATGCTGCTCATCTCGGGCTGGTTCCTGAGCTGGCCCAGGCCATCCTGCCCTGCAGAATGCAGTCTGCCACTGAGTCCACCTTGGCTGTTTTTCTACTTCCTTGACCTGAGGGGCTGGGTCTATACCTGTGTAGTCGATTAAATGCTCATGTTCAGACTACGCTTATTTAGTTGATTGAAATGTAATTGTAAATTGTGTTAAAACATTCTGTAAAGACCAAATTTTATCAGCAACATTAGACTTTAAGGTTTGATTGTAGGTTTAGGATTCCTACAGTTTAACAAATTTCCTTTTGGATGAACTGCAGTGTCTGAACCTGTGTTCATTCTTAGCAGTTGCATCTCAAAATTAAAATTAGTTTGTCTAAGCTCTTCTTCAGCTGAGGCTTAAGCTGTGTATTTTGTCTCATGCTTTCTGGGGGCTAAACCTGCGTTCTGCCTATTAAAGTTTAGCTTACACAAGACGGCTCATTAAGCTTTGGTAAGTGAGAGGGGTACCTGGGCACATGGATTACCCAGGGTTTATGCAGGGTAATCAAAAGTAGAATTTTTTCTAATAGTAAAATTTGTGTTTTTTCAAATACTGCTGAAATCAAAGCAATTTAAAAGTCTGTGTAACTTTGTGCTTACTCTGCATTATGAGCTGCAGCAGTCCTGCAGTAATTGTGTCAGAGCTCTTGTGAATGTTGCTGTTTGCCTTTTTGTCTGTTTTCAGAGTGCCCTGCTGTCCCACAGGCTCTGCTGTCAAAGCAGAAAATAACTTTTGGATTCTCTGGCATTATTATTAGGGCATAGAACTGTTTAGGTTGGAAAAGACCTTTAAGATGATTGAGTCCAACCATTAACCAAACACTGCCAAGTCTACCACTAAACTGTGTCCTCGAGTGCCATTTCTACACACATTTTAAAAATCTCCAGGAATGAGGACTCTGCTGCTTTTCTGGGCAGCCTGTCCCAATGCTTGACAACCCTTCTGGTGGATATTAGGAAAAATTTCTTCAATCTAAACAGAGGAACAAACTGCCATAGAATTTAAGGAATTAAGGTGATGAATTGTTGCAGTTTGTCTAAAGATCAGTAACTTCCTACGTTTATTCTGCACGTGTGTGTGTGTTTCACTTTTTTACTTTTTCACTCTGTCTAGTTTAAATCTCGAGCTCCCAAAGCAGTCCTGATGGTCTTGGAGGTGCAGCTCCATTTGAGGGTCTGCCGGGTGTTTTAAGGACGGGCGTGAATCGAAGCTGACCCAGGAGAGGGCAGCAGTGCGCTTGCACAAAACCACTATGTCTTGGCTCTGTAGGGTCTTCCGTACCAAGTATTGAATCCCTATAAAAACCGATTTTAGAAGCACAAATACACCAATGAATCCCTTTGCAACACTATTTAAAAGTGTATTTATTTGTATTTATAGCTCTAAAGTCCAGGGACACTGATGTTGCATATTTTAGCCAGGCTTTCCCTCCAAGTAAGAAGGTGAAGGCTCTTTCTTCTGGTATCAGCTTTGTCTACCCTGCAGGTCAGAGGTCATAAAAAACACGCCCATGAGAGATGTATCAGCTCTTAGTATTTATACACAAGCATGGCAGCCTACATACATATATATAAAGTGAGTTATTGCAGAACAGACATGGTCTTAGATATACAGAGAAGATGTACCTGTACTTGCTAATAGCAACAGGTTGTCTCTAGTCTGCATAGTCAAAGCCAAATGACTGAAGTGACAGGTTTACTTAGAAACTTTCTAGAATGAGAAAGCAGCACAAGGTTAGGAATTCAGAAGATAAGGTGCTCTGTTCTGACAGAACTTAACTTCCGTTATGCATATGTGGATTCAATTTGAAATCCACATTTCAAGTCAGGAGGTCCCAGTGCACTATGCTGGAAGACCATGGCTGTGTGAATGATGAACTCCCAGCTGTGTGGGATCTGCTGCACCGGCTGGATCCCTATAGATCTATGGGGCCTGCTGGGGTTAATCTGAGAATACTCTGAAGAGCTAGCTGATTGTCATTGCAAGGCCTCTCGCAGTGATTTTTTGGATGGTCTTGGGAATCTCGCAGACCGTCAGGCACATGGTGTTGAGTCTTGGGATGGCCCTGTGCAGGGCCAGGAGTTGGGCTCTGATGATCCTTGTGGATCCCTTCCAACATAGGATATTCTATGAAATTTCTCTCTCTAGAAAGACAAGCTGAAATCCAGACTCTGGTGCTAAATTTTATGCAGATAATTGTTTATATCTGAAATGAGCTCTTGTTGACCCTGATTTGAAAGGGATGTTAAAGATCCTTTAATTTTTGCTGTAGGAAGAATGGTTTGCTTTGCGATTTTGTTTCAGACTTGTCACTCCTATGATGTAGCACAGGCTTCTGTGCACCGGTTAGGTTTTGTTAATCTCTGTTCCAGAAATGGTTGCATTTTCATACTACATTTTTCTTTCAAAATAGCATGCTGTCTTTTGAATGGCAAAGTGCTGGATACATGGATTATCCTTTTGAACATTTGAGTTTTAGCTTAATATTATTAAATATTATTTATGTGCAGCACGAGCCGTTACTTAACACTCTGAAATGTCTTTTGTGGGTTTTTGACTTCTGTCATTATTACTTGTGGGCCCAATCTAATGCTATTAAATATGTAACAGTATTCACCTCTCCTGATGGTGGTGTAGGCTTATGAAAGTTGTGTGTGTATGCACATAGGTGAACATCTCTGTCTACAAAAACAGAGCTTCATTTCCATATATTTCAGTGTATGGATGGGGAGAATAGTAATTTGAAGGCATGAGATTTGAAAGTGATACTGACCACAGATGTCTCTGCTCTGCCGTGTTTCCTGTGATGCCATAGGTCTGACATGTCAATTCAAAACAAAAACTGGCCCCATTGTTAATTTTATTGCTTTTGTGATTCTTTTTTTTTTTATTAAAAAATCATGTCTGCAGATGGTAAAGTGATCTGTCAAGCAGGTAGGAATGTTAACAAGGCTTACACTACCAGAATGCTGAACTGGACCTTATATTCCCTGCAGGGCCATTGTAGAGTAGAATATCCTGACGGTGAGGAAACCTATGTCGTATAACGCTGTCTTGCCCCTTTCTAGGGGGAAAACTCAAGATCTACATTGGAAGGTCAAGTTCCTGGTGTAAATAATGCTGTCTTTAGAGTAGTGGCAGCTGGCAGCTTTTTCATTTTTCCTTCAAACTCATTTGTTCAGCTTCTGGGCCTGTCATACACAAAGTGCTTGCAGTTACAAGATTGATTTCTAGTCTTATATTTAAAACTTGCCGGGAAAAGAACTAGTCAGCTTCTCCAAGGATGCTCCCCTCTTTTGGGGGTCAAAATCTTGTGTACTGCTTCATATTCTCCCTTGCCTGCTTTGGGTATTAAGGTTGTACTTTTATACAGAGAGAGGTGAACTGTTTTGCTTTTACACATCAATAGCACATGTCAGGGCTCTGACAGCTGATTTCCCACTGGAAGAAAAATTTGTGACACAGACCATAGGCATCATCTTTCTTAGCAGACTTCCATATTAAATACATGAGGCTTTGAACAGATGTACAGACCGATGATATTGCAGGAAAAAACCCTTCTCCAGAAATTTCAATCTGGAAGTCAGTGTTTGGCTTTCAGAAAACAACTTTATCTTTGAAGTCCCTAGCAACTAAAGACACAGTGTTATAGGGCTACTAACACCTCATTTCTCAAAGTCTGTGTTCTGCTCATATCCGAAGAAAGCGAGTAATTGGGGAGACTTGTGTGCAAGGAAGCATTATAATCATATGAGGGTGGTTCTGAGAAACGGACAGTAAATGAACACAGTTTTGGAGCGTGAGCTTCCTGAACTGTCTTGTATGCATTCTGTGCTGTAGATATTCCCTTTGTAAAAGTACTGTTTGAATGATGCAGGAGTGACTTGCTTCATCTCCCTCCCCTCCACCTTGTCATCTTTGAAGATGTGTATTGGAATTTCTTGTTTCAAGTATTTTTTGGGGTTTCGGGGTGTTTTTTTGTTGTTTTGTTTTTGTTTTTAAAGGCATGGGAATGAAAGTTTTATGAGGTAAGGATTTGTCTCTCATTCTCTTCTGAATCCTCTCTCAGGGAGAACATGGCAGGAGGAGGAGGAAGCTCAGCTCAGTGCATGCAGACTGGTGTGGGAGGCTTCCTGTTACTGATGTGTAAAGTGGGGAGAGCAAGTTTCTTGTGAGGACTTTCAGGAGCGTATCTTGAAGGAAGAAGGGTGGGAGGAGGGAAGGTTACCATGGGAAAGCAGTCTCCATGTATCTGTGTGTTCTGTAGAGGGTATGTGTGGGTTCTTTGATTTGTTTGGTGACAGGGGAAGAGTTTGAAGGAAAGTTAATCTGCAGATACCTGATCTCATAGTGATAATGTGTATTGTCTACTCATGTCTTAGTTATTATTTATATGGCTGTATTACTAGAATAACATACAGTAATATATATTATATGGTAATATATAATATAATACAGTGATTTGTATTACTATTTATATCCATATGTTCTGGATAGTTCCAGATCATTGTGACCCTTAAATTTTATTCTTAGACTGCTGTGCCTTTGATCATTCTAATTGCCTGTGTACCCTGATGTTGCACAGCTGGCAACAGAAGAAACACGCAGGTCTCAGAGCAGCAGTTGAATCTCCAGGCAGCACTGACCAAAAGGGCCGCCCTTCTTTATTTTCCTATTTTTATATGTTTCTAAAGACAATCAAGGATTGGTGAAAAGGGTCAACACCCCTGAAGGTTTACAGGACAAAGACATGGTCAATCATTTTTCTCCACCCCAGGGAAAGGAATGAAAAACAATTCCACAAGTGCAAAACAATCCCGGCTGGTTAAGAAAAACAAGGACCATGTTTACAGAAAAAGCATGGGAAACTACAGTTACAATGTTGCAACTCATGGGGCCCTGTAAAACCAGGGCGACACCCTGATATTTATGGTGGACAGTGACGTTGCCTTCCAGTGCACTGAAATGCTTGTTTTATTGTTGGCTCCATAGATTCTCTCTTCATGGAACCCTTCTAGCACCTGGTTTTTCAAGTGCTACTCTTCTGGGCACTGAATGGAAGCCAGCAATAGTGAGCTGTGGTCACATGTAATTTTCAGTATAGATACCAGCCTGAAAATTTCAAAGCATGTGCCTAGTGCAGAAGTCTGCCTATGGGACTAGCACTGCAGGATCTCCTGTTAGTGCTTTCTGCGAAGTTTATGGTCTGTCATTTCTGTGTACCTGTGGAAAATAATGAAATAAAGACATACAACTCAGAAATGAAAGCAATAGACTGTTTCTGGGAAGAAATGTACTACTGCAGATAGGGTAGCCTTAGCACTGTTTTGTAAGATGATCTTCAAAAGTCTGAAGACAATTGAAACTGCTTATGTGCTTTATTGAACTGAAGCAATAATTGTTTCACATATAAGATGTCATATATCAGTTTGCAGTTCCAAAACAAAACCAAGACCCGCTAACAGAACTTTAGCTCTCAGCTTAATTGGATGGGAATTGAAAGAGGACGTAGGCTGTAGAAGATGGTTTATGGGCTTAGTTAAGCTATTGTTTCCCTGAGCAAAGCACTTTCTAATTGAGAGCAGAAAAGCTCTGAAGGTCCCAAGAAAAAAGAATAGGTAAATAAATGGCTGTAGGATCATATCAAGTCTGTACTATAATCTTGTGGGAAATCAGGAAGGATGACAGAATTCTATATGAAATAGTTGAGGGCTTCCAGGGCCTTTAAGAGACTACCAGGTCACAGGGTTTGATCTGTGTTAATTATCGAGCAAGACTTAATTGTGTGTGGTGTGTAGTTTTTGGTTTGTTGCATTTGTTTGGGGTTTTTTTGGTTTGGTTTGGTTTTTTCCTTTTCTGTAGCTGAGTAAAAACTGTGTGGAAGTTGTCTAAGACTGTTTACTTGTTTTCTTTATAGAAAATGCCTGCTTTCCTAAAGTTAAGTGTGATTACGTCAACTGGTAGAGCATCCTCATTTTGAGTTCTCAAACATATTTTATCTTTGTTCAGAATGATGTTTCAGCACTGCTGAAACAAATTGTTTCAGAAGTGTGGAAGAAAAGGAAAATACAGATTATCACTAAGTTGTGTGTAAGCTCAAAGTCTAGGGGAACTTCTAAGAAGTAACATAAAGGGTGAACCTTGTACAGTGATAAATCAGTGAAAGTTGTTCCCATGTGTTCTGGATAAAATTAGAAGAGTGGATTAATGCCTTTATACAGCGTTGCTAGCTCGGCACGTATACTGTGTCCACTAGAGAAGTACTTCTAACTAGAGCAGAGTATCCGCTAAAAATTTCATCTGAAAGAAATGCAGGTATTTAGTAACCTTTCTTACAGACAGTTTCATACAATCATGCAGTCATCAGCCCTGTGAAATGAGGGAGGATCATTTCAGAAGAATATTTAAGGACTATTTTGACATGTTTCTCTCTCAAAAAAAAAAATTACATGGAGATGAAAGAAGTGAAAACAGTTGGACGTTCACCTGTATTTTGTTTTGGAATTCTTGTTGATCTACACAGCATAATTTTGTTGGGTTGAATTCTATGGGGCAGACTCACTAAAGCAATGATTCTTGTAGTAATGGTTGGATATTATTACGGGATTGGAGATACTTGATATGGGAATAGACCATACTAGGAGGACAAAAAAAGCTGATTTTGTGCAAACAGCTGGACAGTTGTTCTTACTTTGGTTGTACAAACTGATGGTACATAAACTATTCTATGTCTTTTGAGCATTCTGGTTATCCTTCTTTGTGCTTTTTCTACATCTAAAAACTGTACAAAGTATTGAGAAATTAAGCACATTATAGATTCCTGTGTTGTGGCACAATGTGCAGAGTGTGTCATCTTTAACTTGTGGTTCAATAGTGAGCTGCTCTCAAATAATTCCTAGTTATATCCCAAGATCTTGTTCTTGACTGACAATAAGTAATTCAGAGGCTGAAGGTGTACATGCAGTGTTAGGACTTTTTAAAGTATGTCAATTTGTCACCATTTTATCTGCCATTTAATGTCTTATGAGTCAGCTTTTCATTTCCCTCTGCCCCTTCCCCTCGTCTTCTGAAAACCTCCAAAACAAAAAAAATGGGAAAGATGACTCTTTCTGAGTTCACTTATGTGGGAAGAATAAAGTTCAGTTCCAAAGCTTTTCTGCAGGTTTATTGAAAATAGTCACTGAAACCATCTGCCACCTTACAATGCCCTTTCAGTAGGTGGACTGAGGGGAGCCTGCTTTAGGGGGAGCTTAGAGAAAAATCCATTACTTCCAGGTTCCCAATTTTAGTGCTGATGAAATAACTTGGAATACACTAGAAATGTAATGTGACTGAAAGGAAATGGTTACAGGCTTTCTGATTTATTGCAAAATAGTTTGATGGAAAGAAAGTCTCCCTGGAAAGGGGTTTCTAAGTGGCCCTGATTTCTTTCTGCCTGTTGCTGGTAGTGGCAAGCAGTGCTGCAGGGACTGGAAAAGATGTTATTAAAATTTTTGTATGCAGCACATACACAAAGAATGTGCCTGTCCCTAAAGAGGATAAGAGCTTGGTAGTTGCAGTTAAAAATAATTTATTCAGGCTTAGCTAATGCTGCAGAATCTGGTGGTCTCTTGTGCTGCTGGCCTGTAGGAAGCTGCAGTGTGCAAGGTGTGGCATAGAAGAAATGCACAGCTTTCTGATTGTTTCCTGAACGTGTGCCATGAATACAGTGTCTAAGTGGTGCTACAGTAGATATAATCTAAGGATATAAGCAATTGGATACAGATACTCTTTTATCTAAGCTGTGCTAGTCTTAACATGTTAGATTCATTAGGAAGAATGAACTCATGAGTGTTCCAGTTTAAAGTCACCTCTGTAGTATTTCTTAAAACATTATTAACAGGTTGTGCTGGCTTCTGAAACCAGCTGGTTTTGCTTCTATTTTCTGGGTTCAGAGATGTGCCTGGTATTTATGCTGTGTTTGCATGACAACTTTAGGATGACAGCACCAGTGGAAGGGTAGCTTAGCCAGCGTAAACCTCTGATTGCATAAGTGGAACTTCTACACCTGCATGGAACAGTGTCTGAGATAGTAAATCTTGTTTGCTGGCCCACCTGCTCCTCTCTTGTGCCGAGTTTGTGCAGCTTTGTTCATCTCTGAAGGTTACAGGGAGTGCGACACTTGGCTTGTGGAGTTTGTTGGGGTAACTGGGCCTGGCTTGCTCCTCTGGCCAGCCAAACAAGCTGCAGACAGCCCTGGTTTTGCTGTGCGTCATGGTGTAGGTAGCAAGTAGGCAAGACTGGCCATGGAGGAGGAAGACACACCCTGATAGATCTGATGTAAAGCCTATTTAATTCTCTAGAATTATTTTTATGGAATGTGGATTAGGTGCTAAATCCTGGAATAGCATTTAAAGGTTTCTTATCTAAGAACACCAAATCTCCTGAGAGTCACAAAACACACCACTTCAGTTCATTTTGCTGAGCTAAAGCAAACCTACTGACTTAAAGTATCAAAATAACATGCATGTTACAATTTTTGGTAAATTTTAAGTATTCTGGGCCAGACTTGTGATGTGACTGCCTAAACTAATCTGAGGGATGAATCAGGCACTGTCTTATTTTTGGGTGTAGTAACTTGACAATGTCCTTTAGTACTCCTGATGTTAATGGACAAATTAAAAGTCTTCATTTGACTTTTTCACTGCATTTTGTTTCAACCTGTTGCACCACCTGCTTTCCTGTAGAAGACTTTTTGCAGGCACATCCCTTTTCCTGGACACAGGGATAGTAGTCTGGGTTGGTTACTGTCACTGGCTTCTTGTCAGGCTGGATGGCAGGTAGATGTCATCCTACCCTGTCACCACCAACCACTGGCTAGCTGAGGTGGAAAGGGTTGGGGGGGTTGAGTGGAAAAAAAGGATTTGCTCTATATTAGTGTGACAGCAGAAGTATTCTGCCCAGCTTCCAAAATGCTGGAGAGTAGTACCAGGTGAGTTAATGCCAAGACCAGTGACAAATTGTTCCACCACAGTATCTATTCCACAGGGCCGTCCTTTAAGCTGTGTCCACTCCAGCTGAAGTTGGGCTAAGTGGGAGGGCTTGAGACAGGCTGCTAAAGTTTTTTTGCCCTGCAGATAACTAGTTGGCGTAAATGGTTTTTTATCTTCATTCTTGGAGTTAGAGTTTGGGTGGGGTTTTTTATAGTCTGGAGGAAAAAAGAAAAAAAGCATTAACAGTTGATGTGTTATTTTTTCTGATTTAAGGAAATAATCTTTCCATAATAAGCTTGAAACTACTTTGAGTTCTGGATATTCTTGAACTCTTAAAATAAGAATTATCTAATCTTTAAATCATAAGTTTGGTTTTGTAAATGGTTTCTGCTGGATGATATTACTGGTTTTGGCTTTTTTTGAGTATTATAAACTGAATGACACACTCTTATTTATGAAAAGTCAGTTTAAATACTGTAACTGGCTTCCTTGTGATATAAGATTTAAATAAATGTCTGGTAGGCTTCTTTGCCTCTATAGGCTGTAACTAAAGGGACATGTTATTTGGGACATACATTATAAATTCTGGGTGACCCCAAATACAGGTTGTTAATCTTTCTTAAAGATCATTATATGGTGAAAAAATACTAAACTTTATAGAGATGTCTTGTATGTTTTTCATCCTTCTCTTACCTGATTGTTCCTGACTAAAAATTTTGGCATGAAAACGCTAACCTATGCGTAGGTGTTCCTCTGATCCTTTTGTTTTGTTTTTCACCTGAAGCATCATCATCATCCCTATAAAATCAGAGTTGGCTGCTGTATGAATAATTTAAGTGTTACAAGCAGAACTATGATTTCAAGTGAACAGGGAAAAAGCAGATAAAACACTTCAAAAAATGGCTTTCAAGGAGCATCTCTGTACCAGTAAAGCAATGTGAAAATAACTAATGATGCTGTGTATATATCACTGATTTTTTTTAAAGTTGTTCTCAGATGTAGTTTTGCGATTGTCCCAAGGCTTCCAGCATGATTTCAAAGGTTAAATTATAGTCTCTGCTTGTATGTGCATGCCCAAATGCTGGAGAGGGACTGTGTCTGTGTATGTAAAAAGATTGATCCAAATGTATGTCTTGAGGTGTAACCTCTTTGTCCTAGGGCTAGGACATGTATTTAGGGTTCTGGGGAAAAGCAGAATGGTACACAATACTCCATCACAGCTATATATAGATATGATCC
>VZTZ01010491.1:1609-11823 GCA_013400955.1 Drymodes brunneopygia | reverse complement strand
CTGCAGAAAATTTGAAAAGCCGAACACCTCGCACCAAATTCACCGAGACGTCAGAACTTCGAGGCCGTGAAGGCATAGAGTCACTCGACCTTACGACTGCTGAATTCAAAGCACCTAGTTCGCTCTCCCTGCTGGAAACTCTGGAATTGTTCAAATGCTGAAGTTCTCTGAACGCGGCCTCGGCGGTGCCGCGCGGGGGCGCCCCGGGGCCGGGCCCGCCGGGCTCAGGTGCGCGGGGCGGGAGCGCTGTGCCCGAGGAGCGGGACGAGGACGAGGAAGAGGAAGGGCTAAGAGGCAGCAAAATGCCGTGCAGGGTTTTCCGTGACCTCAGGCGCCTCACGCCCAGAGGTACTGACCGTACGCAACACACATCAGGTCTTAACTCGGACACACCCGCAGTATCATATTGTGTGTTCGGGGAGATAACAGATAAATTAAGCAATGGCTGTGTAGCAGGACAGAATTGCGTACACATTCCTCTTAGCAGGTTTCTTTTAAACTATCTTTTGGATTTATTAAGCCCATTTTTTCATAACGAAATACTGTATGTAGGCCAAATTCTGCACTTCCGGGTATAACGAAATGCTGATTCTTTTCAGGTCACGACTCTTGACACTGTCGTTAGATAGTACTGCTTTCTCCTCTGGGTTGACTTTGAGAACAGTATATGAAAATTTGCACAGAAGATCTGAACAGCAGCATGCATGTTTTAAATGTTCTATATAAGCACAGCCGATGTTCTGCTTTAGTTTACACCACTATAATTGTAAAATAAATCTTACTGGCAGAATAAACTGGATTTGATTGTGACAATGTTGGACAACCCTTCCTCCAGTTGAAGGCGACTTTGGCAGAACCAAGCCTTTAGGTTAGAATTGCATATTAAAAATGAGAACAGAACCTGACTGGCGGAGATTTTTCTGTTTGTTTTTAACATCTGTAGCCCAAATGTTCAGCCTTAAGGAGACTAAGGCTAGGCCTCTGAATCCAATAACTCCCAGAGTTACCTAATAGGAAACACTGCACACAGGGACCCGTATGGAATTTAGGCTATGTGAGTTGAGGCTTAGACAGCTATATTGCAGCTCTCTAAAACACTCCAGTCTGCTTTTCCAAGGTGTCCTATTGTTATGGGCTCTTAGACTTAGTGACTTGGCATTAGTCATACAATCCTCTGAATCTAAATTGTTTCTTTGTAGTATCCAAGTCTCAGCAGCCATTGCTTCCTAAATTATTTTCCAGTTCTGTCTGATACCTGTCTGTGTGACTTCTTTTCCCAGGCTTGTTTCCATGAGGTATTTAATAGTATTGCTCACCTCTAGCAAATGAATGGTGTCAATGATTATGTGTACACAAATGTCTTGGTGTTTTGCAGAACTAGGGTCTACTTTTCTTGATACGATTTTTGAAAATGGCATAGGGCTTCCACAAGCCTTTAAGCAGATGTTTTTAGGATATTTTTGTAATAATTTGACTGGAAACAAAGCTTTGCTGGTGGGTTAGAGTATATATTGGGGTAGGGGAGAGGAAATTAAATATACAGCAACTTCAAAATGAATGCCTATGGTTCCAGCATTCTGGGTGCTATGCTAACAAGTAGGCTAAACTTGGATGTCCCCAGCACTCCAGTTTGGAATAGCTCCCAGCTTTGGAATATAACATGCTTGCATTTGTGTCTGGAATACAACTGGGATTCTCATGTTCAATAATCAGGAGGGAGTGTGAGTGAGGGAAACAGCTGTGTATCTCTGGCACTAGGCTTCACACACTGACCCTTGTTGTGTAACCTCCGTGCTCCAGAAGTTTGAAATCATTTCAGGAGGTTGGCATGCATTTAGCTGGGAAAAGTGTAAGCTAGTGAATTATTCCAATGATATGAATAGAGTAAGGGAAACCATTGCTTGCTGATTATGAGAGTGATCTTAAGCAATAAGCACCTCTCTTGTAACAAATGCAAGTACAATTCAGACTGTTTGTGCTATCCTTCCCCTTCTCCCAATGTGGATTTGGCTAATGCCTCTGTCTAGAAGAGTGATGAGAGTGGATGGTCATGATTGCTAGGAGAAATTGTTACTGTGTGGGGAGATAAAAGGTTTTAATAAAAAGAACTTGGAGAAGAACTAGCCAATGGCTTGGAAAGAATAAGAAGCTGTTGCAGTGCCAAAGGGAAGTGGAAAAGATTGCAGGTCAGTAATGCTTGCTATGCCATTTCTGAAGTGTCATAACCTGGGTAATCAATCATAAGGCTTTATTTTGTGGCCATTGGTTACAAAGAGTTCCTGAAGGCTGGATTCCCACTGCTTGCATTTTGTAGTGAGATGCTGATGCTTGCAGGAGCCAAGCAGGGAGAATTCTCCCTAAGATAATGATTTGGTAAGCTATTCGACTTTCTACAGGCTGGAGCATTGCAGCAGCAACTGCAGTATTCTTTGTAGATGTTTTTATTCTATCAGACTTATTCCAATGCTTTTAAATAGCAGTTCATAAGGACTTTAGCCATAGACACCAGATGAGAGGAAACATGCTGCTATGTGTGAGATTGGCAAACCCTTTGGGTTTTGCAAGTGAGTGCAGAATTCAACATATATAAGACACTGTTCTTAGTAGGTGACTGATCTTACACACAGCTTTACAAAGCTTTGCTCAGTTTAAAAACTGTAGTGCTTGATCATTCCTGAGCATGACAGGTGCCAAAATGTTCTAAGTGCTGTAAGGTTTCCTTTTGCAGGTTTCTTTGGGGTTTTTTTTCTGATGCTGGAGATGCTTGTGCCTTCTTTTCTCAAATGTACAGGCTGGCATGCTCCTAGCTAGCTGTTGACCTTTAAAACAAGCAAGAAAAGCCCCATCACAAGCAGGCACTGGAAGGAATAGTGAGGCAGGGAACTTGGATTTTCTGCATGTGGCACAGTTGGCCTGATGGAGTTTTATGTGATGATGTTGTGTATTCCGCTCTCTGCTCTGGGGTAGGAATCCTTTCTGTCCTGTCAGCCTCGGATCTGGAGGTGAGTTAAATATGTATGTGTGAGTGCTACTTGTAGCACTGTGAGGGAAAGAGTGTGTGGTTCATGGGCATACTGCTTACAAAGCTGGAGCCTCTATAGCCTATAGGCTTACTGGAAACTGGCCCATATCAATAATGCACATGAAAGATGAGAATCTGTCTTTATGTCTAGATATATGCCTGGTAAATCCTGCACTAGGACTCTTTCTTGGAATGGCACAAGGATTCCACAGGATAGTCTTAGAAATAGCCTAATAAGCATCATCATTGGGAGCAAAAGTCTGGGCCTTGCATCAAGCGGTATCCCATCAGCCTTTTTCATTGCTTGGGATTTCATAAAAAACTTTGACAAGTTCTTCTTAGGTGCTTTCTGCTGAGGCAGCACAGAGTACCAGTGTCAGCAAAGGCCTGTCAACTCCAGCAAAAGCCTGAGCAAGTAGAAGACTTGACACAAGGGCTTAGATGTGTGAGGAGAGTGGCTGGAACAAGAGTTGTGTGGCAGAGCTTCCTGCTGGAGACGTGGCCACTGCATTCGAAGGAGGTGTCCTGACAGCAAAGCCAATCCACCTTTGCTTAAAAAACAAACAAGAGGCAAACAAAAAAGCCCAACAAATAACACACTGCCCATGGCAATGCTGGTTTTATGTAAGGGACATTACCAATGAGGTTATCTCTGTTAAAAAGTATCAGCAAAATTATTCTGAATTCTGATCTGAGATCCTGTTTGGCTTGGGGAAATTTGTATCAGATGATTTCCACAGGCTCCAGCTGGGGAGACTTGGGAGCAAGGAAATCAGGGCTGGCTCCATTGTGACATTGACTGCAGTAACTGACTCTGATGGGTTTCCAGAATCATTTTATGTTATACCAGTACTGCATTTGTTAACTGAAATTTGCAGTCATCAAATTCTAAAGTTGACCTAAATTGGTAGTTGAGGCAGGTCAATCTACAACTTTCTGTTGTTTCTCCCCTCTACCAAGATAAAGTTGGGTGGGAAATGGAAGAACAGTTTTGTGACACTTTTGAAGCTGTTTCTGTTTAGCAGGATTTAGGACATAGCTAAAATAGTCTTATTTCCCCCTTACTACCATTTTCCTCTGGTGTTTGGCCAATCAATGCAGTAAAATGAGCTAGTGCCTTCTTATCCCCTCACTAATTCTAAACTGCTGTTTATGTGGATGTATTTCTTTCCACTGCAACCACTCCATCAGATTTTATTTTTCTTACTTTAAATTTTTACAAAGTGGAAAATATTTTAAGTTACAGATTGTTTTGAAAATAATGGAACAAAACACAAGGAAAGAAAAAAAATTAAAAAATGCCCTACTATAATTCTTTTGTATTTATATGGAAGAGGGAGTGAAACCATTGAAGGTGTTATTAAAATTATTTTTAAATCCCTTAAAATTAAAAGCATTTCACAAATAATGTTAAAATTAAAAAAAAAATTAGCAGGTGAGATATTTTCATGCTGAATCTACTTTTCTATGTAATTAAAAAGACTGGTTTTGTTGTTAGCTGTATAACTCCTGCACGTGCTACATGAGCAGCCTACTTATGACAGTGTTTGTTCCAAAGACTAAAATTTACTCTGTAAACAAGAAGGCTTGAATGCTGAAAGAAAACAATTGCAGTCATTACATTTAAGCTGTGTCTGGACAGCTCACTTCTGCCTACTCTATTAAAAAAAAAATCCATAGTGGAGTAAGCAGATAGTCACAGCAAAATACTCAGTCCTTTCTTTGAGTTGGTGTCATCAGTGAAAAAGGAAAGGTGAAGCTGTTCAAATCAACAGCACTATTAAAGTTAGCACTTTCTTTGGAGGAGTGTGGCAGTTTGTTTTTCTCAGCTGTTAATTTTCTCAGGTAGAGTGCTATTCATTATGCTCAATCCAAATGTTAAACCTGTCTTAGAATCATAATTATATAATGTGCACTGTGCTTATTAGAGATAAGATTGATTAGCAAGATATTACATTCCCTTTTCTCATCATGGGCAAGAGGAAGTCATGTTGTACCACCTTTGGGACCAAGTTTGAAGTTTTTGTTTAAAGGTGGTTAAAACTGTAGGTAGACAGTATCCCTGGACTCCATTCAGAGTAGCAATGAGGAACTTTCATAGGGGAATCAGATCATCTATTGATTGTTCCCTAAACTATGCCACCTCCTCCCTCCAAGGTTTAAGTCACCTCAGAAACTCACTTTCATCCTTGCACTAGGAATAAGAGGGTGGAGACAGCATTATTTCAGATGAATCAAGGTACCACCTCTGTATCCCATTGATAGATGTAATGTAAAAACAGTTTTTCCTACCTTTAAGCAGGAAAGAGTGAAAAGGACTCCCAAAGGGTTCACCTTTTCTTTATTTTTTAATTTTTAATTTATTCTTTTTGTCTTTATTAGTTTTTCCTTTTATTTTTACTTTTTTCTTTTTTTCCCCCCGGGTAGTTACTCAAGAAATAAGGCAGACAGACCTGTGTCTCTGTTGGGATTTCATAGTAAATTTTGACAAGTTGTTCTTAGGTGCTTTCTATCATGTGTTTCATGATGGGAACTCGGTTTTGTCCCATCTAAATTTTACCATTTATTTCCCTCAAGGAGAAGGCAACCATAGTTACTGAATGTGTGTTCTTCAGAGGATGTGTCTGTTTTATTAGATTCCTTTTAACTACTATTACTGTGATTTTGCAGTGGCTACGAGAACTTTTGAAGCACCTTGTTCATAACATTATTCTCTATTGTTGGGGAAATTTAAAAACAATGCATGACAAAGAATCTTTTGGCAGCCACACTAAATAGATTTTTAGCAATTTGTTAAACTGGGGACAGACTTGAGCCAGATTCTGGAAACTTACACAACCTCTGTCTCCCCAGATTTTTGAAAGCTTCAGATTGAGGCCTCTATGTACTTCTTACTAGTAGGGACTCCTCTTTAGTGTTAAAACATATTTATTTTATCAGAACATCCCATTAAAAAATAAAGAGGCTTGAGTCCAGACATCAGCATACAAGTAATTCAGGTGTACTTGACAGAAAACTGAATAGTACATACAAAAAAGAAAACTGGGTAATCAGAATCAGGCCTGAAATCAAGATACACTAAAGACATCTAAGAATTGTTGCTGTAGTTACAGAGGGGAAATTTTACTTAAAAAAAAAAAGCTGAAGATTTGAGGTCCCTTTCATGAATACAATTCCCAAAGTTGTGAAGAATTAATTGTTGGTGTCAATTTTTACACTGTGTAGCTCCATAGTTATCTTTGTTATGCTGACTAGGTAAATTTTTTTGGTGATGTGTCTGTGGAGGGCTGGTGTTGAGTCTGTAACATTGACACTCTGATATCTTTTCCTCCTCTTTCAGCTAAGCAACTATTGGTAAAGATCAAAGAAAGGGAGGAGGAGGGCTGAGAAGAAGCAGTGTATGAGAGATGCCTGCTCAGCTTTAATAAATAAAAAGGGGTTAAGGCTTGAAATCTTTTGCAGGATATCTGTGCATGTGGGGCCCTGTTTTGCTGTAACAAGCCACATTACAGCACACTGTCTTATTTAGACCTATATGAATCTGATACTTTGAGTATTAATATATATGAACAGAAGAAAATTGTAAATCACTGGAAATATCTGAGAATATTAAACAGTTGTTAATCTACCAGAAGACACTTCTTTTTCAGCTGTTTTTTATGTTTCCCTCCACAGCAAAATTAGATTTGTGGCTTTTAATGTCAGTGTCTCGTTTGTTTCACTTTCCAATTCACAAGAGTTGAGGAATGTATAATAACCTAACTTTCCCTCTCTCCAGGAAACAGCAACTCTACGTTGAAACTTAACAAGATAAAAAGGAAAGCAGAAGATAAGAAATACAAGATTAAAATTCTTTCAGTTTGAAATATTGTCAGCTAAAAGAAGGCGTTTCAGGGTGTATGGGAAATATTGCTGAGACCTCACAAAAAGTATCAATGCACTTGTGTTATGTAAATAGTAAAAATGTTTGAAACAGATGTGGATCAGGAGAGCAGCATTATGATCCATGAGACATGACACTTGCCAACACACTGAGAAGATATGACACTGTTTCTGCTACTTGTGTGGAGACAAGCTGCAGTTCTGTGTCAGGGGCTGCAGGTGAGGTGGTGGACTCTCTTCTAAAGCCCTACTCATTCAAAGCCTGTAGATGCAGCATGCTTAGGCCTTGTGTTAATGCTACAGATGTTACCTCAATAGATTTATGTCAAAACTTACTTTCCTTTTTCAAAATTTATGTCTTGGCTGGCCAAACATTTGGCAAGCTCTTGTTAAGAATATGCCCACCTAGGATTTTTTATGCCATGTACTTTTAAATGATTTATATATATTTTTTGCAGCCTCCTTGATATGTTTCAGGTGAGTGTGAATAAAGCTAACAGTAACTAAGTACAAATGTAAAAGTCCTGAACTTGTGATTTAGTGTATATGTAACTGAGTGTGTTTCACCTTTGTTGGTCCTCTAGGATGTAAAACAATAGTAGTATTACTGATTAGTGACTTACAGTACACTAAAATCAGAAGAAAAATTATTTTAAAATTTAGGTCATAAATTGTCTTCCAATGATGGACTGGTGTATATGTGGAAATGGAGGTAATTGTGGTGTGGCGTGAAGTTTTTGTTAATATACATTTGTGATGTTCCCCCTGCTCGCAAATAGTGAACATGTAAACGAGTTGTGTAGTTCATTACAAGCAAAATGCCAGGCAGTGCTCTGTGCCTTTTCTTTCAGCTAAAATGGTAATTAAACTGTTGTGGGATTCTGCATGAAAAACACTACGGGAAAATTAAATGGACATGTGAGCCAAGCCTGATGTCTTTGTTACCGTGGGTGAGACTTCCCACTGCTCTGATATGGCAGCTCTGTCCTTGGGCGTCCTGGAGATTCCTCTGAGCAAGGCAGTGCTGTTGACTGCTTCTCCTGGCCAGGAACACGGGGTCTGCCTGGGAGAAGGGCTATCAACAATCCAAGGTCATCTGTGCCTGTTCTCACTGTTTGTTGCTTTTGGTGGTAGCTGATAAAGGCCCAACGTCTGAATAACAGGAGCAGCCAGGGAAGCATGTGTGGCTTAATCCCGTTTTTGCAATACACTCCTTGCCAACCTGCACCAAGAGCTCTTTGCCTGCAGAGCAGGAATGGGCCTATATATCCAACAAAACAGGACCAGAGGGACTCATTAAACTCCTAAAAATGACCTCAAACTGGATTTCTTAATTATCTGAAAATGTCACCAGTTTGAATTAGAAAATCTCAGGGCTTTCTAGAGCTTGGCTGGATTTTGGTACCTTCTCTCAGTAACACAAATCTGTCTCCTGTTCTGCAGTGTGATACAGTCCTAGGGTGTTTTTTTCTTATGTGTGAAGCAAAATCATTATTATCCCACAAGCGAGTATTGCCCATCCTACAGTAAGTGCTCAAGTGTTTGCCATTAAGCGAATATCGTGGCAACAGAAGTTGAACCAGAAGCCCTCACAGTAGCAAGATGGGGTGTAGGTTGCTAGTCCGTGGTCAGCAGTTCAGGTGCATGCTGTGCCGTTTGTTTCTTTGCAGCACACACATCAACTGTGTGCTCGTGGGAAGTCGGCAGTTTGTGGTTAGCTTTTCCTGTGAGCAGTGAGAGTACTGAGCACGAGGGTCTGGAGTCACGTTCAATGTCACCTGGACCACTACGGTATTAAATAATATAATGTAATATGATAATGGAAACGTTCTTAAAGATTACTTCCCAGAACTGTTTTGGGATAGATCTCAGCATCTTGGCAACTCTCCAGCTGACAGAAAGCTTATTTCTCCTAAGCAGTGCCTGTAACCAAATGGCTTAGATTGCTTTGATGGAAGAGATGCTTCCCTCTGGGGATATATGCCTGGCACAGTACCTCAGTTGACCTAGTAGCTGGAATAGGCAGTGTTTCAGAAAGAGGGACCCTAGACAGATCTTAAATTTTTAACATTTTGCAAACTTCTGATGAATCCTTAATGAACGGGAAACTGCTGCATTACACTTGTGTCACTGTCCTCACTGCGAGTGAGAATTATAATCTTCCTGTTCTCCATTCCTCTTCCTTTTCTCTTTTGCCCCAGTATTGGAAACTTTTATTTTGTAAAAGAGTTGAGCAAGAGAGATTCTGGTCATCTTTACTTTTTCAAGTTCAGCCCAGGAAGATTGCTATTTCTACTTCTGTTAACATCTCACAAACATCACTACTTCCATTCTTTTATTCATTATGATGTGAATGAAATTGTTTTTCTACTTCCCTCTCTTTTACTGCTTTGACAGTAGTGTGTTTTAATTGTCTTTAGCTGAGTTTCTTCTGGATGTATAGATGCAAAGAGTGAGGTTGCAGACTTGGTTTTAGTGGTGCTTGTTTGTGTTTTTAGAGGGATAGAAGATGCCTGAAGGGAGACGAGACCTTTGAGAGAGGGAGAAAAGTATGAGATGACAAAGCTGACGTTACTATCAGACGAGGAGAAAACTTCTTTGTTTGATTCTGCTCTTGTTGGCATCTAATTTACACTGGAGCAATTTCGTGAACTTCAATGAGTTTACTTCTGCGAGTGAGATCAGGAGTGACACCTCTTAAATCGCTTGGGTCATGCTCCATAATTCATTCGCAAGCTCCTTTAATTAGCTGCAGGTAAACCCAGACTTCCTGGAGTTCGCTGCCTGCCCAGGAATGGGCTCTGCCTGCTCCCTGCCGCGCTCCGGGGTCCAGCCTCCGGCTCCTGTATCGTCGCGGGGCTGCGTGTCCGGTGAAACGCGGGTCAGCGCTCTTTCCCCCGCGGCTCCCTGTGCCGGACGGAGACGGGGACCCGGCTCCCGGCGCGCCAGAAGTTGCTGTGTGGGAGAGAGGAGCGGGACTGTGCAGGGCCGGGCGGGCGGTCCGGCCCCGCGCGTTATGTAAGGGCGCAGGGGCTGCGGGCCGGGATGACTGACAGCGAGAGGGAAATTCCTGGGTGAGCGGCAGCGGCGCTGCCCTGGAGCCGCTGCCACAGCCGGCGGCTCGCGGAGAGCCGGCGGGGAGCGCGGCTGTGCGGAAAGAGAAGCAGCGCGGGGAGGACGCTGCCGGGCAGCGTGCGGAGCGAGCGGGCGGCGCGGGCTCCTTCCCCCGGCGGGGCACGCCGCCTAGGAGACAGGGGGGCAGCGGCGGCCGTGCGAGCCCGGCTTCCCCTCTGCCGGCGCGGCGCGCTGG
>VZTZ01010476.1:0-47138 GCA_013400955.1 Drymodes brunneopygia | reverse complement strand
CAGCGAAGAGGAGCCCAATAAATCTAACACTACCCACAATGACAACAATCCCTGGACATCATTGCTGGTGAAACAAAATTCCTTTAGGTATAAAGGGGGAGCACATGTTGACCCTTCTTGAAATTTTTCCAACTTGCTAGCTATCCACAAACACCATTATCCTATTTTTTCCGTCCTATTCTCCCATCTCCACCAAATCTGAATCTCTTTTTGTGTACAGCAGCAAAAGCTAAGGTATCTTTCTCAGTTCATCTCAGTCATAGGCTTCATTATCACAGAATCATAGAATAATAGAACACCTGAGACAGAAGGGACCCACAAGGACCATCAAGGTCAACTCCTAGGCCATGGACAGGCAAACCACAAAAATCATATAATGTGTCTGCGACCATTGTCCAAAATCTCAAAACAACAGAGATTATGTATGATGATCTCTAATTTGGATATATTATCTAACAGAAAACAAGATTTGATTTTTTGCTTTTCTATAATGCAGCACTTGATATGTGCAGTCTATCTCATCTTGTCAATTCATGAAGTCCGGTCGCATCAGTATCGGTCTGAGAAGTTAGCATTACTCTTGCATTTGGTTCTTGAGTTTTATATTTTTACTTGGTGGTTTTGGGGGTTTGGTCTTGGTGATTTGGTTTTGTTTGTTTGGGTTTTTGGTTTGCTTTTTGTTTGTTTTTGTTTGTTTGGGTGGCTTGTTTTGGTTTTTTTTGCTTTTTAGCATTGTGAAGTCTCAATCTAGACTCTACCCAACTGAATACATGCAGAAGGTAATAAAATACAGTACTTTCTGCTAATGTGATTGATTATCCATAAATGGTTATTGGAGCTCCATATTTCATGACTGTAAGACCCTTTCTGTGTTTATCCCATTGCTTGGGGATTACTACAGCAGTATATCGCAAATAAAATAGTCACAAACAACCTATAAAACTTTTACATTAATTAAAGGAATCTACAGAATAGTTTCTATATAGAATCTCAATAGAAACTGTAACATATTCTATTGTATACCTGGCAGGTAAGTTTCCCTGCTTTCAGTTGCATATGATTACAATGAGTAAGCACGTGAATTTGAAATTGTGTTTACAATAGTATATGGGAATTTACAGTCAGAATCGATAACATGACTCAAAATTGTGAGATGATATGAGACAGAGTCTCAATAACTGTCTTAGTAAAGCTCACATGCATGTTTTTAGCAGTGTAATGTGACCTATATGGTATTCTTTAAGATTTCAGAGAACTTATTGTGTGTGGAATATGTTAAACTATCAGCCAGTTCTGTAAAAAAATCCCCCATTTTTTTACACATGCATTAATTACTGTGAAAGTATATCCCCTTGAAAAAGTATCTTGGATACTATAATATTTTTTTAGCATTTTATTTTTGTTTTGAAGTAAATTACAGAGCAGGTCCTCCACATATTTTCCTGTCTAAATCAGTTATGTCTGTTGCATTTACATGGGATCCAAAACTATTGACTGAGGAAGGGCGAAGGACAGGGAAAGAAGAGGATGGTTGATTGCTGGTTTTAAACACATGACCTAAGATTCCAGGATTTTTCTTCTTCACTTTTTTTTTTTTTTAATTTCAAACATCAAAAATATTCTAAGCATCTGGAGGTGCAGATACAAGTTGCCTTCAGAAATGAAGGCAATTTCAAACTCCAGCACAGACCAGGTCTGTATCTGCGGGGAGTGGCCACCCCATTCAGAGATGTAAGTACACCTAAAGGCAACAGGATCACCAATGTAGATCTTGTTCATGTCTTTGAAATGGTATCATATAAAGAGATAATGACTCAGTTAGACAGCACATGGCTGTATTAAGACAAAAATGTCCTCCGTCTCAGGCAACTCAGGAGTTTTCTTAATCCGCAGATTCTCTTTAGGAGTCAGAGGAAAATATCATTAAATTCAAAAGTTGAGGTCTTTAATATGGATTAGGCATCTGTGATCTCATGTTCCCACAGGGTAAAAGGCAAAAAAACAACTCCACAAACAAACAAAAAAAAAATCTCTCCAACAACTTGAGATGAGAAAATGGAGAAAACAGGTAATCTTTCTTCTGCAAACCACAGAAAAAGCCAAACCTTAACACATGGAGTGATACAGCTCACTGTGGCATAGCTATTTCTTTTCCTTACCTTGCCTTCTACACTAGTCAAATATACAAAACCACATTAAAAAAAAGTAAAAATTAACTCATGCACTTAAAGCATTTAAGAGATGGAGTCCAGAAATTTTTGGGAGCTGCTAATATAGCACTTCTCCGCTCAGATATGTGTAATAGGATTTTTGTAATTTACAGTAGTTTTTGCTTCGCCACTTGGGAGTTGCAGACTTTTATAACTCCCCTGTCAGGATTTAAACATCAAACTATTGTCCACAGTTGGTATTCCGTACCTATAAATATTTTTTCTCACCTTGTCAGACCTCCTTGATTTTTAAATCAGGCCATGAACATATCTCACTAGGCACAGATACTAATAGAAAAATCATTAAGAATAGGTTTTCTCTTATACTGGAAGAGATTTTTTCTTTTTCTGCATTTCAGTGCCATAGACTGTCTTCCAGCTATTGCACTATTATCTTCCAGCTAATAGACCCTTTTGTTAAAGTCCTACACCTTTGAGCAAGGATTGTGGCACACCGCATTAGGAAAACGTACCAGTTCTGCACATAGGGAAGAAAGCTTTCTTGCCACATACCCATTCATGTATATGTTCCTATACTAATAGAAAATTTCAAAGAAAAAGCTTGGGATAAAGTATTTCCCCATATCCATCCACCATCAGTAAACTGATCTATGAATTATTAATGCCCAAAGTTGAATTCACCTTTTTGTTGAATCCAATTCATATGAGAATAATTTTTAACATGGGGGTCTCTGACATCATCTAGCTGATTCAAATGTGGAAAATAAAACAAGTGTCTATTTTTTATCCTGGTAATTTAAAAATGGGACAATCTACAAAAATGTTGTGGCAGGCTGTGAATGCATGTGTTGGGAGTGGCAGACCAACTCTTTATTTTCTTCTGTATTTTCTTCTTGAAACACTACCTTTTGTCCATAGCCAGTATTGTTTCAGGAGTGATTTTAATATGTTAAAGATGAGCTTGCAACAAATGCTCTCACCACTTTTTAATTATTTCCATTGGATTTCAAAGCAGTCCTAATGCAATTTACAAGAAAAGAAGATTTCTAAAACTGTTTGAGAAAGCTTTATCTGTTGCATCATGAACATTTGGAAGTTTAGCTGTATAAGCTTGTATTTTTTATTCTTCCAAGGAATGGAATGATTGGGAAAACAATTAAAAGGTATATCTGAGAGACTCTCACAAAATGATGTGTCAAAATGAGTACCAGCCAAAACCCCAAACAAGAGTATGAAATGACAGAAATCTCTAAGGTGAAAGTCTGCACTATTTGTTGATGAGTGACTCCTGTTGTACTGATAGAGGTAATCATTGCATAATGCAGGTTAATTAATATCACATCACTGACTCAGGGCAGATGGCTATCAGCTTATCAGAGACCTACTATGCTGCCTTTTCCAAATAAGGAAGAAGAGCCGAAAAAGCATGTGACTTAAGACATGCAGAAGAACAATGCATTAATATGTAGAATATTAAAAATAAATTTTGAAGAATAAATTCAGCAAGTGAGATGAAAAAGAGGAAAACAGAAACAGGTTAAAAAAAAGAATCATGTGAAGGGAAGGGAGGACATACTCTGTCTCTCGAGGAGAGCTGGATGCCCCCCATCCCTGAGCTGGGTGAGGAGGTTGCAGGGGGCCTTTGGGGCAGGGCTATCCCCAGGCAGAGGGAAGGAAGTAGAGGAGAGGATGCCAACCTCCACTACCCTCTGGTTCTAGTTACTGCTCTTATGAATGATGTTCCCTTCAGGAGTTTTGGATCCACACACTAGTTTTTACTTTCCTGCTAGCTCCCAAGCTTTCTTCCCTGAGAAGGTTAAATGCAAACATTTCCAGTCTCTTCAGTTCAGCTTCACCTTCCAGACTATGGGAGGGGCTATAGCTGCTGCAGAGCACATTTTTTATCTCTGACCTGGTAATTTGCAATGTATATGTACTCTCTATCCTCTAGATCACAGCATGTAGATTTTTCCTAGTGCACAGGTCAGCGTCTCTTCTGTGATTGAGAAGATACATTTTGCACAGATTTTCTTCCATTGCAAAGAAATGCAAAGTGCTAATGATGCCAATAGCTACTGTGATGACACTGCTATATTTTGAAACCAAAGGCCTGTATTATGACTCAAAATCTAGGTGCAAGGAAATTGGTTTAGAAAAAGAAAATTATTAAAAGGCAAGGTCTCTTCTCAGCCAATTGGCCTGAGACTGGGAAGAAAGCAGATACATTAAATTAGAGTTTTAATTTATACTGAACTCAAGTAAGACTACTTTAGGATATATCACAGATAGGATCACTATTCTGACTGTGCAGAGTTGATAGACACTAAATTTTCTGATCATATTTGATAATGGCCTAAATGCCGCCATTGACACCAGGACTGGGAGGATGGGGAATCAGTGACTTCAAAGGGAATAAAGCTGGGAGAGTAGCAGACACACCTGAAAACTGTGATGTTAGTATAGATCATGACAGTATAAGTTAAACACTACATTGAAACAAAGTTATACTTGACAAAGTGTCAGCTAAGGAAGACAGACCAAAACTAAAGCTGGGAAATCCAGAGAAGAGACAAGGACAGGGGGCAATTAATTTAATTTTGTGAAAAATTAAGTCAAATAAGAATAATACTTCCATCTGGAAATACTTTTTTTTGGGTGAGGTTCATGAAACCAAAGATTGCAGGCTTCCTTTTTATGCAATGTTCTAATTATCTGAGGACACTTACATACTGAAAAATCTTTGCTAAAATGTAAAAATTTACAATCTGCAAGTGCAAGATTTTTTTCAATGAAACAACATAGATCTTGAAATTGAAATTATTAGAGTTAATGGTTGAATATTTCACTGAAGAAGCTTTTGATTATGGTTGAAAAATGATGTATGCTTTGTTCTTAAAATGCATGCATTTTTTTTAAGATTTCATCAACAAATTTCAAAATATTTACAACTATTTAGAATATCCCAAAATCTCCTCTTTATTGATTTCAGGCATTGCACTAAATCACAAAATTTAAAAGTGAGAATGTCATACATTAAAGAAATTGAAAGTAATTAAAATTGAGAGGGTTGTATAACATTCTGAAAGAATACACAGGGAAGTATCAAAATCTTTTTGAAACAGTGTAGAACCTCTACATTGTTTTCTGTATGTTTTGCATCTAAGAGTTCATAATGGTATTGATAAAAAGCAAATACATATGTTGTTCAATACTTCTTCACAGAATTTAAGCATTAGCATTTGACTTGCTGCTCTCTCTTCCACTTTTATAGGCCAGTTATGTTCCAGGTTATTACAAACAAATATATTGTATTTGAATAAAACTCCTCATAATAAGAAAATAAATGTATTAAATAGGATATTGTTCTGCTTTCAAGCCAAGAGGCCAACTTTTATAAATTCTGAATTGTGCCTATGATAGCTTTATTAAACAATAGTATAGTTTGTTCTGAGTTATACTGTATTAAAAAGGTTTCTTAAAATATGTTTTGCTTTCTTTCATGATCATTTTCTTACAAAGATAATTCAAACCAGCAAGGGCCCACCCACTCAGAGCAACAAAAGGTCTAGTGCTTGATGAGCACTATTTGTAAGCACTCACTACTAATATTAATTAATTTGATAATTTTTCCTCTTTTTCTATTCATCAGTTGTCTCCATGTGGTTTAAATATTCATTCTCTGTTCAAAAGTATTCACACTGGATGAATATCATTCCTCTGAGGAGGACCAGCACAAGGCATATGCATCACTTCAATCCTCTGAATAGGGTTCAAACAATTCTCAAAACACTATGTTGTTTCTCAGCTCATGAATAAATTTCACCATTTGAATAGATGTAGATTCTTTCTGAACTGCTTGTTGCAAGTCATTCTCTGTGCTTCAGTTGTTGGTGTGATGTCTTAGATGTCAGCTCCATCGGTCCAGATGTTTATTTTTGCACTTAGTGGTGCATACACAACACTTGCTAAATACCTAGATACCCTAACGCACTGCATCTGTGATTTGAGCTCAGTTTACCAGACAAATGTAGACCAGCAGTCTGTACTTGCCTGTGCTCTGCACACACCCCATGGACTGATCACGCATACTTCATCTGGGACTTTCAGACACCCTGAACAAATGTCGAAAGACTTTCTATTTAAACAAGATTTCTGTTGAAAAACAACAAAAAATTGAGAGATATCCACACAGAAGATATGTTTAAATTTAGACTCATTGTGGCAGGGATCATCATCATCTAGGTTAGAACATCGTGCTGGTAACACCAAGGTTGGGGTTCAACCTCCATATTGGCCATTCACTTCCGAGTTGTACTTGATGATCCTTGCGGGTCTCTTTCGACTCAGATTAATCTGTGATTCTATCATCTTACATGTATGCACCAAGCACACCAGAGCACTCCTTTGTGACTGGATTTCTTATGCCCAACTTCACAAACAAGCAAGCAAAAAAATAAGCAGGAAACCATAAATAAGACTGGCTGTTTAAAACCTGAACCAAAGGGAATTACTTTAAGTCCCAACTTGGCTCTTTTTTGCAAGTATTCTGCCAATAAACTTTTACCTAGATTTTATGTACAAAGCAATCCCAAAGGGTGAAGTCAACTGCAAATTTTAAGTAATTGTTGAAATGGAGCAATATTTCTCCAGCTCCTAGCACTGACCAAGCACTTTCTCATTGTTTTTTCTTTTTACAGTTCAGTATCATAATCAAACCAAAGCTGAAGCAAACAGTTTATCCTCTCTAACAAACAAATTTACCAGAAAGTTACTTTGAGAGTGGAAGATAAGATAAAAAGGGAGCTTTCATTAAGAGCTCAGAGCGAACTTCTTCATTCATGCTCCAAAATCATTATGTAGACTGGCAAAGAATGAAACATAGCAGTGGGAGGAATGAAAAGACATCACTCTTATACAACAAATATGCTACAGAGATAAGCAATAGAAAATGGTGCTGTATATACTTAAAAGTTCAGCTAAGAAAATCCTTTGCTATGTAAAATTGACACAGGTCAGCCTCATTGCCTATTAATATTACTGGAAAGTTTTAAAAGATATGGCTCTGAGAACACTATGTCAGATTAGGAACTGAAATTTAAACAGATGCAACCTACAGAACAGACAAAGCTATTTCTAACTACCTCTGACCTTTGCCACTGCAAGCTTCTACAAAGTTAAAAAGACCCTGTGGATCAACAACGGAGCTCAGGAAAGTGGCTTTCACTTACAACTGAATAATGTATGGGCAGTATGATGACATACAAGCACTCAGAAAACAAATAGCAGAGTGCTGTGTGCTTCATGTCCCCGACACACATCTGGGCTATGTCCCAACGACACAGACCAGCTACACTGCTCTCTCTGAATAAAGTGTACTCTCTGAGACAGGAATTATGAGAAATTAGCAAGGGAATGATATATCATGCTCTGAAAACACAGCCAGTATGTCCATGCCTAACTTCTACCTGATCCTGCATTCCTTGGGATTTCAAAAATTCTTCCCACAGAGAACAGGGGTTTTGTGTGCAAAAAGGGAGCACAGTAAGAAAACATAGTAAACACTAGATATATGTTCAAATAGTGGACCCTTGAGAAATGTCATTTTACCTTTTTATGCTGAAGCAATTATCTCAGTTTGTTCAGCAGAAATGCAAAGATTCAGTAGCTTTTAGCTGTAACTGATTATCCTTACTCTCAACTTAGAAATTCATTCATACTTTAGTTGCTAATTCTGAAAATTAGGGGGTGACGATGCCTTAGGATTTAGCTTTTATATTTTTCAGATCCTGTAATGTATAACTCTGAAACTTCATAGCCTGTCTGCTACTGTTGTCCCATTTTATTCAGACAAAACAATTCCTCTCTAGGCCTGAAACTGAAAGGACACCCTACTGTCTCAGGTCCCAGAAAGTAAAAACAAAAGTGAGTTCAGTTGAGGGTGGGAGGGTGGAGCAAACTGGGGGTATATGACTTCATTTCCTGAAGCTGTAATTGGAGGATTAACCCCTGGTACGTAAATGGACCAAATTTATATCTATATAAAAACTCGTGACCATCATCCATCTTGGGTGTAGCCTCTAGAAGGCTTTTGACTGCCCAAGGTGTACCTATTGAATGCCTTTAATAAATATTCAATTTTATTCTCTTAATCTTGCCTAGCCTCTGTTCCAGGTAGCCACTCCAAGGCATCAGTGAGACTTAAGCTCAGCAAAGTAGAGTTCCTAGTACCAATCAGAATTTCACTGTAGGAGTCTATTTTCTCCCTTGGAGCACAAGACTTGTTGATTTATGGCACATAACAGGAGGGAAGACTTGCATATCCTTTAAAATCCCCATCTTCCCTCTACAACACAACATAACACAACACAACACAACACAGAATGGCGTGCGGCATTTCATGAAGTTAAGTAAATTAATTGGTGGAATGGAGCAGGCACAACTCCTTTGAAAGTAATGTTTACCCTCTCTGTTTACTCTGAGATTTAGGTTGGCTCCCACTGTCAGCTATCAGTTGATAGTTACAGCAATTGCAATATCAGCATGAATCATAATGCAAAAAACATGTTACATATTGAATGATAGATGAGTCAATTTCAGGCCAGTTCCTACTGGAGCATTTTTTGCAATACCCTCAACAAATCAGAATAGCTCCTGACTTGAATCACACAGCTTGTTTTTGAAATTTTGACTACTGAACTGTGTGCCTGTGACATGGAGGAGCTTGAGTCAGATGACCGCCTGTCATTTCAAACAACAAATCCTGTGTGTTTTCACGTGGGCTCCTTGTCAGACTCCTTTCCAAGATGCATCAATGTCAGATCTGTTCAACAATCAGTTTCTCTAAGGGACATGAGAGGTTCTAGCTTTGCCATACTATCTCTACAGCTTTTGGAACAAAGCTGTATGTTGTGGTTTAGAGGTTAGGGAAACCAGGCAGAAACACCAATTGTGTAGTGGTTTTAATTCATGTGGTCTATTCGAGTTTCTGGCTAAATGCCAGCACACTTACTAAAATTATTCAATTTCATTATGAGATAAGGATTAGAAGCAGGCAAAGCAGGTTTAGACTTTAAGGAATATAAAGAGAATTTATTAACAGACTTAAAAAAGGAATAATAAAAATCAGGAATCAGAACAATACCTTTAGAACACCCTTCTCCCCCCACCCCCCCACCTCTCTATTTCTTTCCCACTGACCACACAAAAAGACAACACTTCGACTTCCAGTTAGTTTACCACCTCTGGATTAGCCCTTTACTCAGTTCATGTAGGGAGAGAAGTTTTCTCTTGCTTTTACCATGTTGATTCCCCATAAGAAATACAGTTCTTATGGTTTTCAGCCCCAATACAAACAGGTCCCCGGAAGGAAAAGATCTGCTTATTTTTGAAAATCCCTCCCACTTTAGTAGTTTTCCCAGGACTACAATAGTGGACATATGATGGTCGCTGAGGTACTCTTTTGAGGATGAACATTTCTATTACAGTGGCAACAAAATCCCCTTTTCTCATTATCGGCAATATAAGCCTTCTTCTACTATTCCCAGGGCAAGGAATCTTCACACAGGAGTCTTAGTCCACTGGCTGTAGCTAGAACATTACATCCCCCCCTTTTCACTCTTTTAGACCATTGCTCATATATTACAGGACATATTATAGCTGAATTTATCAACATGTCTTTGCAAAAGAATTTTCAGCCTCAAAGTTCAGGCACTCCTCATCTCCTCCTTCTCGGATATAGGCCTTGCTTCATTCATTAACTCGGAGTCTTTATGTTGTACCTTTTGTAGGTGTCTTCATCCTATCTTTTTCTGTGTAGGGGAAAATGGATGTTTTCAAGTCCCATCCTGATATTGAAAAAAAAGTTAATTTGTCTTTTGGCTGGGCAATGGTCACACGACCTCCACTCGCATTGTTCAAGTGTAGTATGTTCAGCGTTTGAGCTGAGGGAGAGGAGTTTGTCTGTGCCATTCTCCATCCAAGCCACGCCTGAGCTGGAGGGGGCTGGCAGGGCCACATCCAAGCTGCAGGGGGCCGGCCCAAGCCTTCTCCTGTGCTGGGCCGTGCGTGGAGCCGGCCCAGCACAGCCCAGCGGGTCCAGCAGAGCCATGTCTGAGCTGCAGGGGGAGGAGCCCGCCTGTGCCGCTCTCCATCCAAGCTGCGTCTGAGTCACAGGGGGCCCGGCCTGAGCCCTCTCCCGTGCCAGACCGCGCACGGAGCTGGCCCAGACCGGCCCAGTGGGGCCGGCAAAGCTGAGTCACCTTGGCCTGGGGCAACAAAGCGGGGCCCGGAGCCAAAAGGCCCGGCGCTGTCTACCGTACCTGGCATGTCGACCCGGCTGAACCGCCTCTGCTGAGAGTCTGGGCTGGGTCCTCCCACTCTCCCTCCCCCTCCGTGCCATCCCAGCGTGGCCTAGCCAGACCTCATCATTGGCGCAGAGGGGGAAGAGCGAGGTCTTCTCTCAGCAAGCCGGAAGTTTAAAAGAGGGCTTCTTCAGGTTCTCTCTTGGTTTTATGAGTTCTGGAGGCGGAAACTGTAATATCTCCTTTTGGGTACGTTATTTCCAGGTCGACCTCCTTCCTTCTGTACCGGAAATTCCACCTAAGGTTAGCCCACAACACTGTAGTTTCCCCTATGCTCCACAAGCTCCATGGTCTTCATACTTACTGCCAAGAAAATGGAACCATGATCCCAGCCAAAGGAGGCAAGTTCTGTCTAAGGCAGCAAGGTTTATAGAGATAAAATCTTTTAATACTTTCTTACTTAAAAATCCATTGTATTTCTTATGACCTCCAGAAAACTCTGTCAGGAGCAGAATAGAACTGGCAGTCTCTGGAGATCATACAGAAAGAAATTCATACTTTCTCAGGCTGCTTACAGGAATGTAAGCACTCCTACCTAGTATGAGAGAGCGGTAACTTTTTTCTTCTATTATATTTTTCTAGGGTATTTCATTCAATTTTTTTCTCCCCTGAATAAATGAGGAAAAAAAGGGAATTTTAAAGTCTGTTTCACTGCACCCTACCAGTCCCATATATTGTGTAAAATAATGCTTTACCTCACTGTGTTAGAATCTGCAAATTCTCTAAGCCATGTCAGTGGTGATACAAGAGAATAGCACCACATCTTATTCTGTACTTCTCAAATTATACACTTGAGGAGGCACTATTCATCAGAACTTTCACTTGCCTTAGTGATTTTGTATTACAGACAAGAGCAGTGAAGACGTTTAACTTTGGCAATTAAAGTATTTACAGCCTTCCTTGCTTCCAAAGCCAGCATCCCATTACAATTCTTAGGACACTGAAAATCCTAACAGTCACTTAAATCTTATTATATAGTAGTGCTCTTAAATGTGGCTCCTCCTTTTCCTAGCTCAAATTATTTTGACTTGTCTCATTCTCAAAATAATTTTAAAAACACTGGGAAAATCAGAAACATAACAGAAATCTTTAGACGTTCCATCCGCTACACAGAAGCAGTGATAATATATTCTTTCAGGAAGGGTTGCACTACAGGATATATTTCATGTTTTAAAAAGTAACAGCCAAAAAAGGGATGAGGGGATGTAGGCCAATGGATCATGCACAGTAATTGTAAAATTATAGCCTTGTTGTTTTGGATCTAGTTGCTAATGTGCTCAAAAAGATCTGCGCTTCATCATATTTCATAGAGACAATATACAGTATGTGCTCTATGGGAAGCCTATGTGAGTCCTAACATTGCTCAAAAGGACAGTTAAATAAATTACTCCAGCAGTCAACTCTCTGAAAAAATTGTATTTCTGCCAGCTTGCTTCCAGCGTCTTTGCATCGATGAATTGTGGTGACAGCAATTATGTCATCCTTAAAGTTAAGAAGCTGGCAATCCTTACATCAGCTCTCAGGCTTGCTTTATTGTCCCTCCTACAGCTATCACTCGTTATTCCCAGAATTACCACATTTTCTAAGAGACTATGATAACCCACACAAGCACTATGAAAATATGGTTAAGCTGCTCTAAAAGATCATAGTCTTCATTCTTGAGCATGCTTCATGCAGACTAGCGAAGGTTGGAATAGGATGTATTGTTTTTTTCCTTCTTCTGTGTGAGCACATAACACCCCTTTAAACAATCTATCCCGTTCAGGCCTTAACTGCTTATATTTTGTACCCATCCCAGCCAAAATACAGATGGCTCCTTGTGACTAGGGTGATTCAGCTAGAGATCAGTTGTATGAATCTATTGACTTCTAAGCAGTAAAGGGGACAACTAAGCAAATAAGGGCAAGTAAGATTATTTTTCTGGGTTTATCAGAACATGCTGTATGAGTGAAGTCAAGACATAACATTGTTTGAAGTGTGGATTTATTTTTTTATGCTGCCTCTTTGCTAGTGGTCCCATTTTAGAAATGACCTCTGAGTAACTTTGGAAACTATGTTGTCAGGATTTCCTTTATTGTCCTTATGTCCACAAAACATATTTAAGAAGGCTACTGCTTCACAGTAGAGCTGCTGAGAATGGAAGAGGAAATAATCTAAAACAATGCCATGATGTTTTCTGAGTGGCAAACTTTAGTTCTGTAATTAAATCCAGTATGTTCCACCTTAAAAATGATGCAAAACTCTATCTCTTATTGGCAGAGCTGTTGGCAGAAGTCTGTCTCTGATAGGTATATGATACATTCATGGACAACAATTTATGATTCTGACACTGCTGTATTTTATGGCTGTCTTAGAATGAGTCATTTTTCTTTTTTTCCCCAAATAGCATTCCAAATCCACTCAAATGCTGAATTCAACACAGCTCTGGTTTAGCAATCCAAGTCCTTCACAAGGAGGAGGTATCTGATTTGGCCTCTGAGAGAATGCCAGTGGCATATATAGTCAATTGGGTAACTATTATCCAAGGCCAACTTCACCAGCCACAAGCTCCAGCAAAGTGCTCAGAAATACTGGAAGGTTGCTGTGCCTCACTGGCAAGGTGCTCACTGCTCTCTCCTCCCACCTGCAGAAAGGGTAAATCAGGTAAGTTGGCTGCATCAGCCCAAGCTGCCTCACACATGACGTGAGATGAGTAACAGGCTGCAATCCACAGCAGACCTTGCAGGGTCAAGCCTGAACGGCTCCGCAGCCGTGAACTGCTTTCAGTTGTTATTCCTACTGGGTGGGCTCTGAGCAGGGGGAGGAACACTCAAACTGTATCTCATGATATTGAACATACACGAGTTAGTTTATTGCTTGGTACTAATAAAAGGCTTCCAAAGAAGACTGACTCCTGTGCAACATGCTGACTTTCCTCGTACGACTTCCAAGAGGGCTCCGTGCTCTTTTCACAACTGGCTTGAAATGACACTCTCTTTTCACCTTGTCAAGATGACAAGTACAGCAGAGCCAGATTTCTCCCCATCCTCTAAATTGTCTCTGGTGAACATGACTGCTATATATAAACACAAAAAATGAGAATGTATTTCAGAAGCAAGCTCTGAGTCTATTTTTTCATACATCGAGGTGTTTCATACAGTCTTCTATTCCAAGTTTAGATAGCATTACTCTTCACTTAGGCTACAGCCCTTGCCAGACTTAACAGGCATTTCACAATAAACTTAAAATAATTATTTTGATTAATCAAATTCTGTGAAGCAAAAAAAACTGAATTAGGGAGACTCACAGTAAAATCCAGAAGTTGTGTAATTCAGAGGCTTGACAAAATTACTAGCATTGTAAGACTGTCCAGAAAAAAAGGAAAACATCTTGCATGGTACCAACTGTTTTCATGAGGAAAAAATGTTTCAAGCAATAATATTGCTGTTTATATAAAATACTGTTTTGTCATTCAGATTTAAAGAAACCTAAGTGAAATTATATTTTATAAGTTAAATTAAAACAAAGCTAGAAAAACAAACATTGATACATTTTGTAAAAACATGGAATTTAAAGATAAATGGGTAATGCCAATATTTTGCAATTCCCCTATGCACCACCTTTTTTGTGCAAGTGGAGAGATGGATTAAGGTCAGTCTAATACAACCTTTTCCTCAATTCAGATGAATTTTAAAAGGTAAAATAACCGAACAGTTGGAAATATCTAAAGAGATGTCTTTCTTTCAGACAAACGTCTAATCAGAAACGTGCATTTGACAATGCAAAACTCCCAAGAAAGGGTGTCCAAAGCTGGATCCTGTATGTAACAGTGCCCTCAAGTTACCTTCAGTATTTTATTTATTTTCTAATATTAGGACAGCGAAGAGGAGCCCAATAAATGTAGACTAGCGAAGTGTTTTCATCAACACATTTTGAAAATTTTAAACCTCTCAGATGACCTTTTTTTTCAAAGTCAATTTTTCCAAACAGAGAAAGGCTAGGAGTTGAGATTTGAATATGTCTAATATTTGGGAAAAGCCGAGACTAGCTCAAATAAAATTTTGTGATTTTAAGCTCATTTTTATATTTATTTATAGGATTTATTCTCAGTTATTCTTTGGGAAGTTTTTATGTCTTTCCCCATCTATTCAGTGCATTGAAATACTTTCACTAGCATAGCTGTCAACACAGAGCAGATACAGTCTGATTAAAAATATTAGTAAATCAAATCAAACTACTGCAAGAGTTACATATTACTACTCTATAATGACTAGCCTTTTATAAGTTAGCTAACATGATTTTTTTCTTTTGCTAACAGTTGGTAGGTTTTTGGTTAGTTTAAAGACTTTTTTTTTTGCCTAACTAACTATTCCGTGTCAAAGGACAAATTATTGGATTGTCTTCCATAAGTCTGAAGTTATTTCTGCACATTCCACTGGATATCCTGCAAATGGACTTACAAGGAGCTATATGGGAAATAGAAAAAGGTAACTCAAGAGACGACTGTCCTGGATTCCAAAAGGCATGGACTTTGAGAACACTACGATTGTAAGTATTAGGAAACAGATGAATCTTTTTCTGTAAGAAAATGATGAGCTGTTTTTGATATCTGTTTTTTATCTCATAGAAACATGGAATGGTTTGGATTGGAAGGGACCTTAATAATCATCTAGTGTTCTAATCCCCCTGCTGTGGGCAGGGATGCCACCCACTAAACTAGATTGCTAAAAGTTCCATCCAACCTGGCCTTAAACACTTCTAGGGGCAGGGAATCCACAACTTCTCTGGGCAACCTGTTCCAGTGCCTCACCATCCTCACAGTGAAGGATTTCTTGAAGGATTTCTTTCTGTCATCTAATCTAAATCTCTTCAAATTCAGAATTGTTTCCCTTTATTTTGTCAATGTCTGCCCACATAAAAAGTCCATCTCCCTGATTTTTTTACAAGTCCCCTTTAAGTACTGGCAGGCCACAATGAGGTCTCCATGAAGCCTTCTCTCTGCAGAACAATGCCACTCTCTAGTCTGTCTTAATAGGAGAGCTGCTCCTGCCCCCTGCTCACCTTTGTGTTCTCCTCTGGACCCCTTCTAACAGGTCCATAACTTTCCTGTGTTGAGGACTCCAGATCTGGATGCAGCACTCTAGATGCAGTCTCATAAGGGAGGAGTAGAGAAGGAGAATCACCCTCTTTCTACCTGCTGGCCACCTCTCTTTCGATGTAGCCCAGGATACCACTGGCCATCTGAGCTGCAAGTCAACTATGTTGTCTTGTGCTCAGCTTTTCATCCACCAGAACCCCTCAGTACTTCTCTCAGGCGCAGCACTTTGCACTTGATATTGTTCAAGTTCATGAGGTTCTTGTGGGCCTACTTCTCAGGTTTGTCCAGGCCCCCCTGGAAGTCATCCTGTCCTTCTGTTGTGCCAACCACGCTACTTGGTTTTGTGTCATCTACAAACTTGCTGAGGTCTGTGCCACTGATATTAAAGAGCAGCAGTCCCAAGACAGAGCCCTGAAGGAGACCACTCATCACCAGACTACACCTGGACGCAGAGCCATTGACCACAGTTCTCTGTCTGTGTCCGTCTAGCAAATTCCTTATCTATCAAGTCAGGGGATGCAGTTTTGAGCTGAGAGCCCAGGTAGTCATTTTTTGGTGGACACAAAAACATTGTAATGGCCCTATCAATTGTTCCACCTCATGTGTCATCTCCTGACAGTTTTCTTGCTTTTAAAAAGGGCCAGCTTCACTGAGATTCCACTGGTGTGTATTTCTGTCACACCACTTAGCAAATATCAGCTATGAAAGTTCATCCACCCATCTGACAACAGAGAATACTCCAGTGCATTAAGACACTTTCCTTCCTGTCCATGACTGACTTAAGCATGACCCAAGCCACATGATGAAGTGTATCAAAAGAGCCTGGCAGTACTAGGCTCAGGTTTCTTGACTAGCAGAGTCTAAAAAGACGTTTAGCCTTCTTCCCAATAATTGTCCCAGCTGTGCATTCCAGCTGCACTCACTGCTGAGTTACATCTTGTCAAAGCTCTCATCTCTCTGGCCACTCACTAATGGCTCACGTTCCTGCTGAACCTTGTGATCTCTCTGGAGGAGAGCACACCTTCAATTTCCCATCCTGACTTTTTGCCCTTTTTGTATCCCTTAGGGGATACACTTTTGATCTAAGTATATTTGACATAGATCTTCTAAGCAGCTGCTATTAGCAGAGCTCAGACACTCAGCAGCAGTGTGCAGTATTTTAGGCCTAGAATTTTTAACAGCAGTTGGCATTTCCCATCACAGCAGAGCAAGAACCAAATGAATATTTTGGATGAGATCCATTTGGAAAAGTGGCTTTGGACACTTTGACAACCTCCACATCAACACCCCCACAGGTGTTACAAAATCTAGCTTTTGGATGTCCTGTGAGCTACTGGAGCTCCAAGGCCTGTCTCATTGCTTGTATTACAACAATACAGTGCAGTGAGGATTGCCATCTCATGAAAGGTATGTGTACACAACTTTTAACCTGCTTAAAGCTCATGGCCTTTAGACAGAAGTGAACTGGAGCATTTTTAAAACATACATATAAAACTTCAGGAATAAAATGTATTGAGAAGGGTGGACTGAAATGGACGGATTTATAAAGTGGATTGAATAAAATCATTGAGTTGAAGATCTAAGCAAATGTAATTATCTCCTAATGAGGACTCACTCTAGCCTAAATGTGTGCTATGACACTAGCCTGAGTGAGTATATTTTGTTTTCTTCTAAAAAACAAAAGTAAAACAAAAGTAAAACAGCACATGAATCACAAATATTTCCCAAAAGAGGATGTGGATGTAAAGGTAGAAATGTGACTTGCACTCCTGGGAGGCAAAAGCCAGCACTCACTACTGTGTCACCTGGATTCCTGACACTCTCCACATTTATACTTAATCAGCATCAGTCCTGATAAATTATTTACCCTGGAGGAATGTAATGGTACGCCAGTTTGTCTGTGCATATGCTCTCAAATTCTGCTTGGTGAAATAAGCAGGGTTGGGGGCTGGGGAGAAAACTCTGATTTCTGTCAGTGGATCCCTTCTACACTCAGTTTGCTTTACTTTATACATCACTGGTGTCCCCCTGGGACACAGGCAGATTTGATACACCCTTGACATGAGTGTCCTTAAAGTTCAGGGTAGTGGTCATGCTTCAAAGTACGTAAGACATGACAAGGCTCAGAAACAATAAACCACCACATAGTAAGGTTGATAGAGGAATGAAATCTAAGGGGTAAGAGAATACGATTTAGCATCCAGAGCAAAACAACAGCATCAATACCTCAGACAGCATAATCTTGCCTAGCCCTAGACTGGGCTTAAGGCTATAAAAGCCAGTTTTGATAGCAGAAGTGCATACGCTTATGCAATGCATTAGCCTTAAACTGTAGCTGCAATTCTATAGTACTGGTTACAGTACTGGCATAGATTGCTTTGCATGAAAAAGAAGTTAGAGAATGCTGCAATGCCTGTGAGGAGTCTCACTAACTTTTGTTAAATTGTTTAGTTATAACTTTAATATTAAATTTAACCTAGGTCTTAGGAGATTTCATTTCTAGACCAAGTAAAGAACTGCACTGTAGTTGCACCTGATTTAAATAATTGAATGGAAGATTGGACAGCATAGTAAAAAGAGTGATTTAAAAATTTTAAAAATGAAATTTTAAAGATAAATGAAGACAAAAACTAGCACTCAATTAGAAAGATGCAAGGAACAGTCTCCACTGCTAATACATAGATAACTGGTAGGTTCTGCATTTCCATTTTATCTCTTTGGCTTTCCATATACTTTACGGAATAAAGAGCTACAGACAAGAATAAAACAACCCCAGTTCTTATAGCACTGTAGCCCCAAAAAGGTGAAAAATGTGTTGCAAAAAGGTGAAAATAGCAATATTTTTTGGTTCCTATATTGTAGAATCAAAGCTATTATGGCCAGCAACTTGACTTTTCAAAGGCTTTCAGAAATGCAACAGCAACAACACTTTTGAGGGAACTCTTAATGCAGGCACATTGAAGGCTGAATTCCCTGTTCAAAGAACATCTTTCCCCCATTAAGATAGTACTGCCATCCTTGGGATACAAGATTACTCTAGCAAGCCATCTCTCCAACTTTTAAAATACGTAACAAAAAAATTAAATCCTGCTTTTAGCACAAGTTTACTTTCATTCTACTTGAACTGGAGGGTTGGGTGGGGAAGAAGATACTCCCTACCCTCCTTCTAGCTTTGGATCAACACTCATCCTTTTTCACAATGCCTAGTAATTATCTCTTGTTGAAATAAAGACAACATCTTGTGGAGGCTGGGAAAGAGAGAATTAGCCCAGCTAGAAGAAAAGAATGAGGGTGATGAGATCAAAAATAGTGATTTTGATCTGGATTTAGTGCAGGATCAGAGATGGGAGGGAAATATGACTCTAAATCACCCATCTGCTCTCCTAATTCTGGTACAGAATGAAACTGTACCCAGTCTGCCCAGACACAACTCCTACACACCCGGGTGAGAAAAGTGTGGAGCATATAGATGACTCCATTGGAATAATTCCATTTTCACTAGGAGAAATTCTGCCTTCTTAGGGCAGGTCTTGATACCCTGAGTAGCACATTGCAGGGGCTTTGTGTGAACAAAAGGAGTAGTTTTATGATCACAAATGGGAAGGAAGCATGTCCATGGCACAACCTCTCTGTCAGAAATCCTTGATCTGAAGTCTGGGATGTTATAAGTTGGCACCAAAATAGAAACACTCAAGTGATAAACGAACAGACAAACTGCAGGCCACCAGATAGGAAAAAATATGATACCCTAGTGTGAGGCCCCACAAGCAAGAAAGAAGATCTGGACAATGTTACCAAAGCGGGGGAAAGAAAGAAACAGACAGAGAAAGGAACCACAAATATATATATGCACAATATTATGACCAAACCAAGAGATAAGGGTGCTGCATGGTCATTTTATGTCAGTACCAAATGTATACTGGTTAACTTAATTGCTTCTTTGATTCTGAAAACTTACTTATGTATCCATCTGTTTGCTTATATATGCCTTGTCAGTCTGATCCAAACTCAATGGATTGCTATCGATGGGAGAATAATTCTGTATAGACAAGTATTGCCATAGCTAAATATGTTATTTACTGTTCAACACTTACTTGCTATTGACTCCTCTCTTAATGTCATTTTATAAAATGCCATCTTGTCATTTTTTTGGTGCCATTATTATGGAAACTTAGTTTTCTATTAGGCTGTAGTAAAACTTGAAGTAGCCAATAGCAGTGCGTCATCAGTTTCTCCTCTTCAGGATGAAATGCCCTGGTTTACAGCCATCATGCAACACAAGGTGTTAACTTCATACTTCATTTGATGCTATACTGGCAGCCTCCCAGAAAAGAGTCTATCTAGGTACTTGTATGGCACTTATCATTGTGGTATTTGGTGTCTTCCAAAATTCAGCCCTTATAAATATATGTACTTATCCACAGTCTCTGTGTCTGCAATGGAGTAATAATACCCAAAATAGCCCCTTCCCTCATTCTGAGCTGCAGCTCTTCAAACCTGTCTGCTAAGATATCACTGCTGAAACACTTGGTGATGCCAGCCTAAGAACAGAAGGGCAAACTCGCTATGATTCTCTAGAGCACTTGAAAGCAAACCACGAAGCTGGGAAGCTGGCTTATGGAAAGGTTTGCCAAGAAGTTAACAATGCTGAGTGAAAGTAAGGTGGTGAAATAGCAGGTACTTCTGATGATGAACCTCACCTGTGCTGTCTCTCCCAGCTAAAGATTTTTAAGGATGAATACAGCATAGAAAAATGCTGCCTAAGAGCACAGATGGTAAGAATATTGAGGAAAGATTGTGAAAGTACAAGTCAGCACTGGAACTACCCTTTTCAATATCTGCTCAGTGTCAGCACAGTTATAAACAATGAATGTTTGAGTACATTCCTTGAGAAGCCTATTTTACTTGGTAACTTACAGACAAAGTCAGTGATGCTATAACATTCATGAAAGAGAGCAGAAATGGCAATCTTACCTTACTGGGTCAATTAAAATTGACAAGAAGGATCTTCCCTTAGTCACAGCTTCCACCATGGAAGTTCTGCAAAGACCATGCTGATCTCCCCATAAAACATGAAATGGTTTATACAAAATTTCATTCAGAAAAAAACACTGAAAAATTATTTTGCAGTCATCATAAATTTTTAATTATTTCTCAGAAGACTTTAACAAAATGGTTTTATCTGGAACTTGGAATCTTGTGGTTAAAATATTCCTAACAGGGTTCATGGTCCTTCACACAACAAAGAAAAGCCTGGTATTTTACAATGGCAAGTAGTGGCAAGCAACATTGTGTTATATGATCTATGCTACTTTGTTTTACGTTGCAGCAGAACAAGACAACCTGCAAGCTTCAGTTGTAGGAAGACTGCCTGACCTCTCCAGACAAGATTCCAGGCCAAAGGTAGCCAACTAAAACATCCTTTTCCCTATTTGTGACAATGTCCTGGTAGCTTGCTCCAAACATCATTGCTTCTTCACACAGCAGTTTGCTGCTTTATACTTTATAAACTTCAAGCCAAGTTTGAGGACAGTGAGAACCTTTTAATATCTTTCTGAACAACCACTAGTTTAAATAAAAGCAAAGTGCATAGTACATGCCATAGGAAGAACACGTACTACTTTCAAAGCACTCATCAGTAAAGATTCCTTATAGACAGGGAGTACTGTCAAGGCCTGCGACAATACTGATGGAGATACAGGAATGTGCATCCAGATGATGCGGCTGTCCTTTGGCATGCTTACACCAGCTGAATGGAGCCAGCCTAGAAATCCTTCCACAAGACTAAGAGCATCAAAGCTACCACATTAGCCATGCTTCTGTGCAGGCATGAGAGAGTGCTCTGAGTGATGAAGCATAGCAAGCTGAGTAACAGCAAAGCCTTGCTCCGCGCCAGCCACACATCCGCCACAATGCACACAAGGAAATCTACCTACAACAGGTTCATTACAGAGTCCTGCGTTATGGGGAGGATCCATGGGTAGCAAATTAATTTACTGGATGGTGCATGAGGAAAAGTGCTTGTGGTCAACTGCTTGTCCACCTGGCTTGTCCCCCTCATTCAGCCATGGCACTATCATTCTTAACTTCTCTATTAATCAACTTCTAGTAGACACTGAAACTTCACTCAGTGGGTTCACTGCTCTTACAACCTCAAACATCTCTTTTGGGGAAAAAAAAAAAAAAAAGACGGGGCTTTGATCTCTGAAAAGGTCATTATACTTTATAGCTTTAAACATGACATGCAACCTAGAAATGAATCTTTGAACAGGCTTTTGGTACATGTTACACACAGCTGTCATTTATTAATGTTAATAAAAGTTTATTAGTAATGTTTCACAATCATATCCTTGTAAACAAAAAGGAACAAATCCATGGTGTGTGGCTTAGGTTGTTTTGGTTTATTTTTCCCATGAAAAAAATGAAATTAATCAAAAAATTGCATTAATATTTGAGTTCTATAGTGTAGAATGTATTTTAAAATCATTAGAGGTTTTCAGTAGCAGTCAGCACACATGTAATGAAGGAGTCTGGAATAACTTTGAATTTCACTATGTGCTACTGACGCAGACTCACACAGGGAACAAAATCTGTAATGGATAAAAAACTTCAATTTCACAAACCTGGCCCCCATCTTCCAAGACATTCCTTAGCAACTATGCAGTAAACAGTAGGCAGTAAACGAAACACATCTTCTCTGATTACCCATTTATTTTTTGCTATTGACTACACCACATTTTTCAAGGTGGAAAGGATGTGGTTTTCTCTTCTCTCTCTTTTAATTAACCTCAGTATGATATCTCTACAATAGAAGCACGATTAATTTGCTTCAAGCTGTTAACATTATGGCATTGTTATAACTTTCTCCATTTGCTCCTAAATCTCAACTTTTGCACAAATTCCCATATTCAATGGCTATTCTGGGAGGCACTGACCTGCTTGGAATAACTCAGAATGTTACAGGATGAGATCCCAAGAAATGTTGAGATGTATTCCTAACTGTGGCACAGACACTAACTGGTATCTGAAACAAAAAACTAACTTCTCTGACTTTATGTGACCAGGTAGATTTTAAATTGGTGATTACCTTCAAGCAAGGGGAAGGATTTTGCCTCCATTTGGCAGGAGGTGGAGTTTCTCCCTCTGCAAGAAGAATGATCAGGAACAAATCAGTTACTCAAATTCACCCAACAAAGGTGTTTGCAACTTTTAAGTACAGATGATTATCCTCTACTAGTACAGTGCACAAATATATAATGTGTCTTCTGTTAGTTACTTGTCCTTAGCAACAAGTCAAAATACCCACTTCTGTTATAAGTTCAGTCAAAGATTCATGAGAACCATGACCTTGCCAAAAAGGGCAAAGAGGCAAACTCAAAATCCGACCAAAGAAAATTAACAGGATCTTTCAAAAGGTGCAATTCCTCCCACCCTCCCTTCCATGTCATCTATTTCATCCATGTTTCATCTGTTAACTGATGCTGGTAAAGCAAGCAGAAGTTTAAAAGCCTCACCACATTAAGAGATAGGCACAAATCAAAGCTCTGGAAGGGAGTGACCTAAAATTCTCTAATGGTTTGAATTCAAATCTATTTGGCAGCATGGACCCATCTTTGATTTAATGGCTAAGTAACAAATATTTGTCTGGGAGAAAATGAATAAGCTGCTTCCCGAACATAGACCAGAATCCCTGTGAGACTTTGGACCACACAGTCTTGTTCTTCCTTAATGGACTCCAGTAATTTGTGAAACTACATTTTATCTCATAAGTAAAATATAAAGAAGAATGCTTCCAACACACTAAGTATGGTAAGATTTTGTGTTTGGGTTGGGTTTCTTTTCTTTTCTTGCATTTTTATTGGCATCATATCCATAAATCAACTATCTGGTTGAGGACGACAACATTTTCAAGATACTCTCAACACACAAATTAATCTTAAGGGGCCTATTCTCACTCATCTTTTTATGACATCTGACTTCTTAAAATAAAAATTATGTCAGCTACAGGTTAACAGCATTTCCTCCTGTCAAATAAATGTCACCTTATAACACTACTTTTTATTTTCCCATAGTTGGCTTTTAAAAATAGATAGGCATAAATTGGAGCAGTCTGAGTTTAAAGGAATCTGAATGTCTAAGGAAATATAGGCTGATATCCCCTGAATCAAAATCCCATATCTTTTATATTTTCAAGGTATCAATATCTAATATATTCTTCATGAATACCAGTATGGTGAACAAAAGCTGTTCTCATTAAATCAGCATAACACATTGATTTCAGTACAGGGTGCCTGAGATTGATTTTGGAAAAACCCACTGATGATACAGTAAAGAAATTAGCAGAAATCACACAAAAAATGCTAACATTTATCTAGACTGAAGCATTTGCTTAGCTTTACATTTTGTCTTGTGGCAATGATCAGTTTTGTTTTCTATACAGCATTTTTACAGCATTTTGATTTCCTGTTTTATGTCTTTAGTTAGNACCCCCTTTATTCCCGTGTTTAATATTTTAGTTTTTCCACATTTTCTGCTTAGGTATTATTTGAGCTGATTAACCATTCTGTTTTTGTTCCTTGTCTGTATAATTTTGTTGGGGTGTAAATAGCTGTTGGTTTTTATTTCTTCTTTAAGTTTTTGTTTCCATGATAACTCTTTAGTTCATTTTTTCCTGATGTTTGAAGGATACTTTTGGGCTTTGCTGTGATGGTCTGGTAATCTTCATCAGACTGCAACATGTCCTTACATTTTTCTTCATGTTTGGACTGTCTTAGTTTCTTAACTCTTTCCTGCTAACAGAGACCTGGTGGCCTAGAGTACTGCATTTTCTATACTGGCATTTAAATAAAAGTGAAGGTACATGAGATATAAAATTTATACAGCAAAATCAGATACGATAGTCTAATGCACAGGTTTAAAGGCAATCTATTCCTTTCCAGTCTAGACTTCATAACGTTAAGAAGTTCTCCCGTCCGGTGTGCGGAAGTACATATAATGGTCCCTGTGTGTGTTGAGCCTAAGTCAGCTTTGACTGTCCCAGCTTTTTCCAACACATAAGCAGAAGAAGGACAACCTAAAATCTAACCTGCATGCCTGAAAGGAATTTCTCAAGGTATTAAAAAAAATTATACAGGTAGCAGTGGTAACTCTGATCACTTGTAAAAAGTTCTCCACACAGAACAAGGGATTGAACTTCCAGGCCACTGCTGCACTCTGATCCATTTACAGCAATGGACAGTGGGGTTCTGAGGTTGCTCTGGTTTCTTGTAAGAACTGGGTACATCTGAGGACACCCCCAGACTTCAGAGCGATCTAAAACTGGCTCAGAGTTACTCCTGTGCCTTCTATTTCGTGTCCATGTACAGCTGTGTTAAAGCAGGACATCAGACTCACTGTGTAAAGGTGACCCGAAACCATATTAAGTCCTCTGACACAAAGCTCCCATCTGAGCCATGAAAACAGTGGGGGTAGCTGTCCATATTTTGAAGCTGTGTTTTGAAAACAGATTTGCTAGCTTTATTAAAAGCTCAGAATCCCTAACTATGCAAAAGCTGCAGATACACCTTACAGAAACTATATCAGGTAGGAAAAAGGCACAGTACTGATTGATCCTGATTACATGCAGCACACCTATATCCTGGTACGTCTCAGGGCCAGTGAGGGGCAATTTTTCAGCATGTCATGCTAAACACAAGAAAGGGAGCTGTGCTGAGCTAAATATGAAAATCTAAATCTGTTTTTCTGACTACCGTAATCCCATGCATTTGAGAAAACCCAGATTATTTTTCTCTTTTCCTTCTTATGAAATTCAACTTACTGCCATGCTGAAGTTTTCAAGTCATTTGTTCCCAATATCCCCATGGCTTCTTTTCTTCTATAAAGTTTACCCTTTAAACATCCTTGCAGAATAAGCAATTCATTATATGACTTTTAAAAATCAAAAAAGTTATAAATTACTAAAATAAATTCTGTAAGGTTTTTCTGTAATTGTCCAAACAGCCTCTACAAATAGTACTGATTGAAAGTTTTACGTTTTACTTTGTAAGGGCAGCTCTCTTACCATAACTCTTACATCCATTTCTACTAAAGAAAAAGTAAAAAAGAAAACAATCTGAGTTCTCAATGCAGACTTTTGTTTTAAGAATGCACAAAATTTGAGAGGGCTACAGTATGTATGATTGGATGGCAGAAACTCAGAGCTTCCTGAACTCATGATAATGAGAGAACATTTTAATTCCTGAGGAAGTACGCAAACCACTTGCTAAAAAGGCCATTATGGAAACATTTAATAATAGGAAAAATTACGTGCACCATCTTTTTTTCGAAGTGGCAGGACAGAAGCAGTTTTGAGACTTGATTCAGGCCATCCGCAGACTCAGGCAAACCTCAATCACTTAACACTGTTCATAGTCAGAAGGTAATATTTACAACCCAAGAAACTACTGGTGGATTTAAGAGATTTAAATTAGGGACATCTTTGATCATTCTGTATCAGCTTTGGAATAGAAAGGAACATAGGCACATAGAAACAACTCTACTAGGGAGTAAGCCCACCTAATTGTTTTGGGGGTTTTTTTGTGCATATGGGGCTTGGTAAATTGAGCATTGATTGCTTTAGGTTAGTCCTATTCTTTATACCTAATCTTTTCTTTGGTAGAAATGGGTTATGGTAGCACAACTGGCTTTATTAAAGCTCCTCTTGAAGGATGTGCTGATTGTGGACACTATTTATTTAGATCATTTTGCAAGAATACTACCCAATTTAATGGAGAATGATAACCTCATTAAAAATTTTTGTAGTTTGTTTTCTCAAACATCCCACAGTAAGAGCAATTCTGTGTTATGGTCAACAGAGCAAAGAATTATAATTATGGCCAGTAAATTATATAGGATTTTGGATGAGATAATTCTATTTGGTTTCCATAGTAAAGCACTGATTTCATTCTTACTACCATTCTGTAGGATGTTTCCACAGGGAAAATTTGAGCTAAAGCAGAATCTTTACTCCTCTTGGCCTCTAGCTACTACAGAGCGTAACAATTATAAACTGATAAATCACTTGAATGGTTATGACATCTTCCATTGACTACCAGGGCAGTGGTACACACACACATACTGCTGCCAACATTAAATAATTGTCAACTGAATTACCTAAATTATGGTTTAGGCTCAGCTAAGCTTTTAAGGGCAATTTTTTTCTCTCAAAAAGGGGTAATGCTTGTACTTCCTTTATTCAGATCTTGTTACCCTTTTAAATTCCAATTAATGAGTTTGCTGATTTCACAAGGCATTTTGCCCTTGCTGACAGAGCAGAATATTGAAGCTGACTGCTACCATATAGACCTAGGAGAAGGAAAACGTATGCCAAGTTGGTAAACCTAAATTCCCACTAATGTGTAGACAAGAACAAGTTTCACATGGCACAGGTACACAACTCTGTTTTTTCCACATATTTTTACACTCTAAAAAGTTATAAATAATTTCCAATATTTGGATGTATTAATTTTTTTGTGTCCTCATGTGCACCCATAAAAAAAAATATTGACAGTGCTCCAGTAACTGATAATTTTTTAGATTCATGGGAAAATATTTTATCCAGTGTCCTAGCAGCTTTCTCTTGTGGACTTGTCTTTTGTTTATTCTGTTTCTTCTGCCAGTCTGACTGGCATAAGTGTATTTGTTTAACTAGCAGCCTTTGTCCCAAAGAGAAATTCTCACTTATGCCAATACAGTTGCAATAATATTTGTAGAGGCTCACTAAAATATTTGGAGTTTGCTTATACTTTTTCCTCTTTGAGAAGGATAGAAAGGGAAAATGGTATAGATTGGGAATGCAGAGATGGTCATGATGAACAGGACTACTTGCTAAACTTGGTCTGACTATGGAAACAATTGTTTGCTTCCTGACAAAGATTATGTCAGTTGTTTGCCAACATGCACTGCAGCTATATGTAACCATGGTGTCAGTTCTGTTTGCCAACATGCACTGCAGCTATATGTAACCACTAAAAAAAACCACACAGACATTCAAGATCTGCCACTTTTGGAACAGGGACTAGGAAAACAGTATAATCCCAGTGTAAAAAACTGCACAGCAGATGGTCTTTTTTTGCTTATCTCCTGCTTCCTCTCCCCCCTCAAGTGACGCTGACAGTATCTGCTGAGCAAACTGCCAAGGACAACCACATCACTCCATTTAGGCCACCTTTTTGGCACACTAGTCTTGTTTTAATTTTGCATTTTCTGTTGTCTTACTCTAACTGTGCTAAGAACACAAGTTAATTATATATAGGAACTGTAATACATTTATTACAGCTGTTAAACAACATCGTAGAAAAAAAGGAAGGCTGAAACACAGAGTGGAACAGATGGAGGAAAAAAGAAAATGTTCATATTCCATGAAGAAAGATAAATGAAGCAGGGAATTTCATTTTTGGAAGGTATTTTTAAATAGCATCATTATCATGCAGGTTGGCTCAAGAAGTGTAACTTCATAATAAAAGAATGCAGAATGGACTTTGAAGTATCTGATTTTCCATGCTGATGAGGAGAAGGAAGCCTGTTTTTAACTGCGTGTTCACACAGTGGCTACATTATAAGTGGCATCATTGCTCTTTTCTGTACATTATAGGCCGTGGCTCATTAACTAATGTCATTATTGCTAGAGTCCAGTTCTGCCTTCCAGTTAAGACACGGAAATGCCACTTGACTATATCTCAAGAAGCAAACCAAAAAGAGATTGTCTCTCTATGTTGGGAATATCACCATATCTTATTCTTTAGACCCCAAAATATAAACATTTGCTTAGGAATACAGTCATGCGGCCAAATACCCTTTGTCCTGAGGACGAAGTAAGTCTTAGTTTGATAGCAAAGAGACCTCTCTACCTCAAAATCATGTAAAATAGTGCTTATAGAATGCATTTTTCTGTGTCACACACAGTATAAATGTGTATTTCTCTTCTGTCCCAAAGTTACTTTCATTTATGTCTAAGTGTTAAAATTTTATGCAGATTATTTGTCATACAAATTATGGCCTGACATCCATATGACTTAGGGACAGGGTGAGGCGTGCTGAGGGGTCTAAAGAAACTGGGAAGAGAACAGTATTTAAATTCTAAAAGGTTTCTGGATAATCTAAAATATATTCCTTTGAATGATTATATCACTCATATGATTAGGCCTATATTCTGAAACTGTTGCCCCTTACTGAATTATGAAATAAACTCTTTTGCTGAGAAATACTGAAACGGTATGATTTTCAGTGACATTTACCAGAAAGAGCTATATTCAACTTCACCTTAAGCAGAGAATACTTAGTACACTTTCATTTAAATAAAGCAGATTAGCCCCTCTCTCCTTCCCAAATTGCCCATCTTCTTCTCCTGTTCCTGTAACATATTTCTCTCAGTCACAGAGATTTTGCTCTCACAGGAAACAAACTAAAATGCATACCACACAGAAACAGAATAAACAAAAGACAAGTCCACAAGAGAAAGCTGCTAGGACACTGGATAAAATATTTTCCCATGAATCTAAAAAAGATAACAGGCACTTGCTTATATGTCTCCTTTCATCCCTGAAAGCCTTAAAGTTAATTCATGGTTTCATAATTACAATAAAGTAACCATGCAGAGATTAAAATCAGGGCCTCTTTTTATTTGGATATCAACAGTATGAATCCCACCCAGGTCTTTCTAAAAGCAGCCTTGGCTGACACTCCAAAATGCTTCCTCAAGTTCATCTTCAGCCAAATAAGAAGTGGTCTGGAAAGGATTCATCCTCTTAGTGTACACAGAAGATCCTCGTCTTGGATCTATAAACCAAGTCTTTAAATTCCATTGTAATTACTCTGCAGTCATAAATAGAGCACACTATTTGTGGCATCCCAGCTGGCTTTTTAGACAAGGTAATATCTTAGAACATTTAAGAAAGAATGGGGACAGTGGCAGAGACATGACTATGATAATATATGAATGCTCAAAAAGAAAACAAGAAAGAAAGGAAAAGAAAGAAAGAAAAAAGAAGCTTTTTAAAAATTTTTAACATAAAGCAATAGCAAAAAGGAATTTTCTTTATTGAAGAACATTATCTCAGATAAGCTAAATACCCACCTCAAAGGTTTGCTTTCAAGTAAGACAGGATTGGTGAAAATGAAAGTTCTTTGATAGCAAAATCCTTTAAGTCATTTAACTCTTAAACATGATGACTTAATAATAGTCTTACACAAATAACTGAATGTTTCATTCTGAATTTAACAATCAAACCAAAACACTGTTTTCCCCAAGAGATACATTTTTATAGAGACAGTAATAGAAATTCAAGACCATGGCTAGGGTTAATGCTTGTTAAAAATTTCCCCAAAGATTACAATTCATTCATTGTGCCTCTGATATCTATAAATGTCTAGCTTCTATGGATGCACATGCAATGGCCACAAGTCCCTCCATTTTAAGCTGGGATAAAATTATTTCCATAGAGTTTGTCTACCAGGGGTTTCCCTGACCTACAGCATTTGCTGGCTCTTCTGTGGAACAGCAAATGACATGACCATCAGCGAGACAGCCAACAGTGCAGATTTCTGTTTATGAACTTAGTATAAAATGAACATTCAAAAGGTGTTTTAACATGCCCAATTATTACACTGATTTTTAAAGCATTAAAGAAACATTGCCTAGAAGTTTCATGTATTCAGCAGTAATACATCACTGAAAACCATGGATTATTAAAACATACAGCCATTTTTGGTAATATCATCCAGTTCAGTATCTAGTCTTCAACACCAGCCTTAAGCACATATTGAGGAAAGAGTAACTACTAAGTAAGGATATAGATACCACTACTGCCTGCAGTGGTAATCTCTTAACACAAAAAATACATCAGCAATGTCTTTACTGATGCTATGTATAATTTCAATAGTAGACTACAAATGAAGAGGGTTTTTGGAATAACTAAGTTTCTAGTACAGGAAATGCAGTCAAACTGATTGGTAGAATATATTCTGGGTAATGGTAAAAAAAGAAATGCAGGAATTGTCTGAATGGAACTTACAGATATACAGGATAGCAATATGCATTGTATATAGAAACAGCCACACAAGAACACTGAAAGGACTGGAACTCTAGGAAGCAAAGGAAAACAGTAAAGATATTATATGATTTTTAAGCTAAAAAAAGCCCACAAACCAACCAACCAATCACAAAACAGAAAACAAAAACAACCCCAAACTACTGCAAAGGGCAAGCTAGCAATCTGCTTCCCATATCCACAGTGACAAGAAGTGACAAGCTTTACAGCAGAAGTTTTTTAAACATTAGCAGAAAATACCCAAGAGCAAGTGTAGTGAAGGTCTGTAATAAGTTGCCTGGGGGCCTTAAAGAATATTTGTAAAGCTTTGGAACAGGTTAGACAAACATCTGTCAGGATTAGCTAATGCTGCCTTGGGGCAGGATGATGAACTAAATGCTCTCTTGTGCTCCCTTTTAACCCTAAAATTCTATCATTATTAGGAAAAAGCCACACAATTCCATGGTAGTAGCCAGAGAACATCTTAGTTCACTAGTAAACCAAGGACAGTGATTGAAAAAAAGCAGCGGTCTACCACTGAATGAAATGGTAATTTTTTTAATAATGCTGAAAAACGAAAGTTTCAACACATGTTTATATTATTCAATCTCAAAGAAATATCTGCTTTTGTTATCTTTTCAGGTTTCTAGCTTATGCAAATAAACTAAATTCCTCAAGGAGAAAGAGAGAGAAAGAATGTCATCCTCTAAACCTCATTTTTTTGTGAATGGAGGCTGAAAACTAATTAGAGATAAAGAAGGATTTTTGCAAGGCATGGAACATCTATAAGGAAGGGGCCATGCTACACCTGATGAGACTCAGTTTTTTAAGCACAGATCTTCACTGTGTAGATGACTCCTGTACAGAGATCATACCATGAACTGCATGAGATCTGTAACCAGAAACTGTAAAACTACACTTGTCGTGGACCAAGAAGCAGGTCTGCATTCTACTGCAGAAACTACATTGCATGAGCTAACCAGGAGTGAGACTGTGAATGCGTCATCCTGCACCTGGTGTGCATACCAGCCTAAATCAGTGCTGGCTCAGGATTCCCTTGGCTCTCAACTCTACTGAGGTAAGGAAAAAAGTGATGGAAAGAGGCTTACATCAGATTTGCTATTCCCACCTAAATATTCCTCTACCTTGTTATATATGTTCAATTTCGGGTCATCATTAAGCAGTATTTGAGTCAGAAAATAACTTGACAAAGTCCTGTGCAATACTAAGCCTTAAATTTCCTTTAATTTTTATTTTCTTCTTTTCTATAAAGTAGAATAGTTCTACCCAAGGAAATCCAAGCATATAACAGTGTGTTGACTTACCTGATGCATGGTTGAGATGTGATTTAAACTTCCCGTATTCTAGACACTTACCTCTCATGTTGCACCAGATACCTTTCTATTCAAATAGCAGTTTCTCTCAAATCAAAACTTGTAATGTCCTCATGGAAAGCAGATGCATTTTCCACTTCAGCATCCTTTGAAAGCCATGCTTCTGTTAAGAGCAGCTTTGGAAAAGCAGCAGTATTAAGTCAGATTCATACCTAAATATTTTTGTCACATTACACAAAATGTCAGGTTTGGTTCCCTTTCTTTGAAGCCTAAAAATAACACCTGTGAGGAGATGTGGTTTGAAGTCTTTCACAGGGCTTGGACTAGACTGGCAGCCCTCCTGCCCCTCTTCTTTACCTTGTCACCTTGTAAGAATGTCCTGCCAATGTTCAAAGACATTCCAGGGCGGGTGCTAATGAAAAGCAGCAAAGCCTACTCTGGCTCCTCATCCTCCAGGAAGAAGAGCAGTTACAATGAGTGAGAGAGACAGAAAACTTTTGCCAACCCAAAAGAAAGGCAGAGAGCTCAAGAGAAACATAGAAATGTGGTTTGTAGGTTTTTTTGCTTTGTCTTTTTCTCTCTCTCCGGTTCTCCCTCTTCAAGTTTATTGCTTGTAAAACTGCATGAAGAGAATGCATCTGAAGATTTCAGGTCAATTAGTGTGCATTTGGGTTAACCCAGAACTCCTGCAAACCTACCCTAAAGAATCCCCAAATAATTTCTCTTCCTTCTCATTCCCCTCTAGGGTTGCACCAGAACTTCTCAGGGGAAATACAGGAAGTGGTTAACTAAGGACAAATGCTAGCAGAGGCCCTGTACCATTCCAGAATCAGCAGAATAAAATTATGTTGGATACAAAGCTTATTTTAGATCTATATAATCAAACAGTTCATGTTTACAAATGCTACCTATGCATTAGTAACACTACTTGGGGCACATAGTTGCTTTTTGAATTATTATATTTTGCAAAAATATTTTAAAAGGCTGCAATCTATGTGAAAAACATAGCATCAGCAGCTGGCCTCCAGCACCATATCAGATTTGCTGGAGGAATAAACACCTATCAACACCTTAAAAGACAAGGGGCAGCCTCCTGAAATGCAGGTAGCCCTCACAAAATGTCATCATATTAACCCTCCACCCTCTGCTTAGAGCTATGATGTGAACACAAACAGAGGAGGCTCTCATTTTTGTCTCACACCTGTGCTAAGACCTTCCCACACTGAAAACACAGCTGGTTATAGTGTGCAATTTTCACCAACTGACAAGGCTGGCATCCCTCGATGTAACAGAGAAATTTACTGAGGTTTCAATATGTCACACTAATAGAGCTAAATCAGAGCTACTGCGACTGTCAATGACGTTATCCTAATAACTTCTCACTCTAGACATATAAATGGCTCCTGAAGAACATGACTTATCTGAGCACTAAGTTGAACAGGGTTTAAATAGCATAATTAAAGATAATATTAATCCATTCATGTGAAATATACTGAAATACTTCAGGTACTAGAATAAATACAGTCTAATCTCTGGGGAAGGATTAGTGTGATAAAGATGACTACAGTTCCACTGCTTAATTTTGTCATGTAGATGCTCCCTGTAGACAGTGCAGAGAGATAATTTTTCTAAAATAGAAAATTAAGTTCTCTTTCAAAGGCAGGCAAATCCAAAGCTTAAGAAAACAAGATCTTATTCAACCCTGTGAAAACAGAAGGCTAAAACTGCCAAATGTAAAATCGTATTGAATAGCATTCACACTCATCCGATTTAATGAAGTTTTGGATTCTTGATGTCAACTGTAGTGCCTTGGGTGGTAATGCATAACCTATGCACTGAATTACAAACCCATAAGCTGTAACTTCTGTAATGTGTTTAATATAGGTAAATAATTGTAGTTTTTTGAATCATATACTTTAAAAACACAGTAACACAAAGACTTCTTTACACTGATAAGCTAAGTCATGTGTTCTAAACAGAGGCTCAAAAGCCATCACAATAAGGATATGTAAATTGATATATTAAGATTTTTGAAATTAATTCAAGTCAGATTAGAGTATTTTGGTAATGGTTCTGAAAAAACAAGATTTATTACGTCAAATATTTAGTAATACCAACTAGTAAACTAAATAATCTCTGAGATTTAGCATGAGAAAAATCACCAGATGGTAAACTTACAAGCTTTTTAAAGAAAATTCAGATAAATATAGCCCAAGCATATTAATTTTCATTGGATTTACTATAAATTGCAGATACGGCCCAACTTATATCGAAGCTGTTAAAAAGATGAACTTATCGTAGAGATGACCGAAGAGCTGCTGGGTAGTGATAATATATGCAACATACAATTGGAACAGGATTAATATTGCTGAAAATACAAACAAATCTTAAATAAATTCATTCAGGTGTGTAATTTAAAAAGTAAGAAATTTTAATTTCTACAAAAACATGACTGAAATACTTACAATGGTGTTAAAAATTCCTCTGCCCGGGTTACTGATTCTCCCTAACTGACCCTGCACTTCTGTAGTCAATCAAATCAGAACCAAGACCTACAGGAATACATAAATACCAGGATTCACAGAGAAATTTATGTATTTTTTGCTTTACCTAGAAGCAGTACTCTATACTGGTGATGCTGAGACATCCAAAACCAAATTAATTTCCCAAGAATAAAGGAAAAGACTGAACCTGGACAACTACCAAGCTGAAAAATTTTTGTTCAGCAGTCTTTATTTCTGAGAAATCATTCAATGAACTTGAGAAGCTTTTATAAAACTTTAACTTCAGACAGCCACTGTCATAATATTGTAGGTACAGTATGCTAAGTTTTAAACATACTGTGTTGTGTGAAAAATATGAATAGTTTACATCTCATTAGGGGAAAAAATAATCCTGACTTAAGTCTTAAAGCTGAATGAAGACAAGAGCAAATAAGGCCAAACAATGGGATAAGTATAAAGTTTACACTGGTTACAAAAATGACATTGAGAAGAGTCTTCATATTCTGCTCTATTGAAGAATTACTAAAATGTAATCAATAAGACCCATTTCATCATATGTTACTCCTCTTTAAAAAATAAAGATGTTGACAGCAGTGACAAGTCAAGCTCAAACATTAAATATTATTTACTGTTTTCATTATTCATTTACAGATCTGACAGATTCTTCTTACATTTTACTCACCCTACATGGCATTTCATCTATAATATACATTGTATACAGCATATCCTAGGATAGAAAAATATCCTCCATCGTTTTTGGTTTTTTTTTTTTTAGAGAGCAATACAACTTCATAAAATGAAAACTGATAGAAAGATTACCAGAAATTCTGTCCCTCTTTTTTTTTTTTTCCTGCATGAGGGAATGGGAAAATTTTGGTATTGTCATGAGGTCACTAGAAATACTGCAGTTGTGAATATCAGTCTTCATTAGGTGACTGCTGCACTGTGGTCACCACTTCGGAATGGTTCTGGATTATCATCTTACTTTTATTGGCTCTAATTTAAAGATACCTTCTTCAGTTGGTGGAAAAATAATGCTCCTTCTTTAGTTCTAAGAAGAGCAGCCTAAGGCTGGAATGCCCTAAAGAAACCCAAGCTTTTGTAAAATGATGTCATATGCCAACTGTGCCAGGCAAACGTTTAGTAATAGCTAAAGCATCCTATAATTAAAACAAGTCCCTTGTTAAAAGAGGCTAAAAGTGATCAAAGCTCTTTTGTCTGTTCAGACACCCAATAGATGTGAAAAGTTTTGCTTACAGTGAGGATGATGCTGTGGTTTCTTTCTTCATTGTAAGTAGCAAAAAAGCGCATCCTGAACTATCCCTATTTGCAAAGAAACTAATTAAAATAATACAGCAAAATGAGTGAAACAAAAAGGGCATTCAGCAGAAAACAGACAGGTATTTCTCACCCCTGCAAGACACAGAGTGGAGCCTTAAATATCTGAAACTATTATTTAATAGTTGCAATGCAATAAAGCGGAGACATTTCAACAGTACTGCCAACAAATTGTCCACTCAAGTTAAGGGGACCATTTGATACCAGTAGTGATTTGATTCAGCATGTGGTTCATGACTATTCCTTTACACTATCATGTTTCTAAAACATTTCCTGTTTACCAAGAAACAGTATATGTGAGAAAATATTTTGAAGGTAAAGTATTTGATTGAAACATATTCTTCAGCTTGCCTCTGACCTTGTTCTTGCTCTATGCCTGAAACTGCCTTAAAGGTTATTCAAAAATGCCTATTCAAATGTACCTTAGAAATTGAGGAAACAGAATTTCTCATCTAAATACGCCTTAGTAAAATTTTTTTATGCCACACTTGTTCTTTCTTCTTTGACTTGCATAGGTACAAATAAAACAGGAGGCAGACAATTAGAAAGCCAGTCATGGCCACATTTGCAAGGAATATCTGGAAATTTTAAATTGAAGCTTTTTCTCCTAACATTTCCTTTACACTCTTGAGCAACAAAAATCAAACATAACTGTACCCACAGCATTCAGCACACTTTTTAAAACTTCCCTGACCCAGACTAGCAGAGGACAAGAGCACACATCAACATTAAAAGGGAAGTTAGACACACTTTAGTTTGGAATAATGGTTTGAAAGAAGTTAGTTAATGCTAAAATCTATCCTGGGTATTTGCCTCTGTGGAACTGAAGCTTCACTGTCGCCCTGCTTTTTGCAGTGTTCTATGTCTTTACTTTTGCAGTAGAAGTTCTCATGCATTTTCTATAAACATCGTCCTTGTTTTCTTAATTGGCCAAGATTGTTTTGAACTTTTAGATTGTTTTTCATTCCTTTCCTCTAAGGCGGAGAAAGATGATTGACCATGTCTTTATCCTGTGAACTTATAGAGGTGGTAACATCTTTGACCAATCCATGATTGTCTTAAGGAAGATATAAATATGAGAGAATAAAGAAAGACAGGCCTTTTTGGTGGTCCTGCTTGGTGGCCTGAACTGCTGCTCTGAAGTCTGCGTGTTTCGTGTCCGGCAGTGCAACACTTCACCATAAGAAGATAAGAACACAAACCTACTTCTTTCCACCACACAGTATCAGCACAAAAATAAGTCTGAATCAACCTTTTCAGCAAATGAGGGCACTGCTCACATTCAATAATATGTTCAATATGCAAGAATTAAATTCCTTGCAAAATTTGATACCCTTGTTCCAAACTCTTGCCACTTTTCCCATGAAATGCTCAATGAAAATGCAATGCTAAATTAATGTAAACACTGCATTTCTAATACACAACTTTAGCTGTGACCAGTTCATATCATAAAGCACTTCTCACAACAAAACAGAATAGATGTAATATCGGGTGCAAATTCTTAGTTCCCATTCACTTTGAAGAACAATGTAAAGCATGAGATGCTATGTAAAATTTTGAGTTGACTTCTGCAGTAAAGCTAATGCAGTCAAGTGTTTCATTATAATTTTAAAATACTTTAATCGTGTTCTCCCTAAGCGAAACAAAACAACTGATTCATGGATTGTGAACAAGAATTTCCCAGATTAAAAAAACTTCCAAACTGATCTACTTATGGTCCATCTGCAAAATGTAAACCATTCAAGGGAAAATCCACAATGCAGATCTTCAAATTTTTTTTTCTTTGACCTATCTTCACTCTATACCCTTTCCCATTACAAATTACCTGCAATCACACATAACTTCATTTATCTATTCAAAACCATTCTTTTTTTTCCAATAGTCCGTGCTACATAAAGATACCATAGTCTTCCAAATACCTTTTTATATCTCGTCTCGTAGCCAATATTCTACTTTGGAACAAAACAACCAACCAACCAAACCACACACAGGAAAAACATCAAACCATGTTACACAGACAAGTCTTCTAAAAACAGGCCATTTAGGGTGTTTCTAGACATACGGTATTTTTCCAGATGTTCTGTGCCCACTAATGCAATTTACTCTTGGAAGGAATTTGGCCTGCCTCTAAAATGCTTTATCACTGAAGGCAAGTATAATGATACCTGACTTCCTGGAACTGTTGCAAAATGTTTTTTTATTAGGTTTTTTCTATTTGTTTTAAAGCATGGTTAATGCTCATTCCTTGTAGCTCTTAAAAAGGTCTAACTTCTAGCCAAGAAATATTAAACACCTCCATCAGTGGATTACTAAACTCTTAAGCCTTTTCTTTGCAATTCCTAATGTGGTGTCACTTGACACCACAAAGGTAGGCTTTATTTCTGTGATCTCTTACATTCATTATGTGGATGAGATGGGGCATGCAGCTGCACAGTTGTTTTCCTGTTGTACTGCAAAGTTTTAAGTGGAAAGAATGATCTCAAGGACTAGGATGTATTTGTGAGGGAGAAAAGTAGGTCTTTACTTAGTGGTCTCAGTTCCAATTTTAGCATCTATAATTATATCCTCATCCAATGATCTTTTAGTAAACCCAGAAAAAATCCCAGTAAGATTACTAAAAATCAATTCTTCTTGTAGTGTAAGGTGTAAAGTTTTGATAATGGTATTCTCAGAAGATTATAGCAAAGTAAATATGTAGAAAGCCAGAAACATGCTAAATAAGCTACACAATGGAAATATTACATCAAAGTGCTTTGTAAAGAAGCAAAAGAAGTATTTTCCTATCTCCATGGGAGGTGTCCCAGGGAACTGTGATCTCAGAGAATAAAACTTTCAGAGACATTAAAATAAATAATTAAATAAATAAATAAATAAATAAAAGGCAAGCTGGATTTTGTTTCTGGATAGCACAGGAGAAACCAAAAAGGAAATGCTTCTTATCAAAGCACAGGGGGGAGCTTGACTAAATCTTGAAGATCTACACAGGACTTTAAGTCAGGGAAAGTACATCCCTGTATCCTCTGCCAGTTTGGAATTTCTAAATGTCACTTCTATATAGATCATATGAAGATCCCAATCACTGTCCTACTCTAAAGAAATCCAGCAAGAGCCCTTCCTCTCTTTTGCCTAAACTATTAAACAATTAGAAATTCATTAAAAGCAGTTTATTTACCCATTATAATTGATAACAAGAAATATTAATACCTAGGGCAGACTGGCAATGTTAAAAAATGACAAATGAAAGCCTTCCACTGGGGCTCCAAGTTCCTGCATTCTTTTGCAATGCCTGCATACTTACCATCTCCATACCAAAAATATCATGATGATACAATGGAAAGTTGATACAATAATAATAAAGCATTCAAAAATGCCTTTGGGAAATTACTTCAGTACTCATGAATGAAATCCATAAATAAATATTAATCCCGTTACACAACATGGTGAGTTCCCAGCAGTGCTGCATTTGGTGCCGAAGAAGAAACAATCCAATCATTATCAAGAGCTAACGTAATTCAGGATAAGTAAAAATGCTCCAGGCTAATATGTTATACTGTACTAACTTAATTCAGTATGCCACTCCAGTTTGTTATCAGCTAAATTTATAGACAAATCAGGACTTCAAGGTGTCCACAAATTATTGTCTTCTTACAGTTATGGAAATTTCATTTATTCCCAAAATCAAAGACAAGACAGCACCTTTTACCCCCACAAAAAATTTACAAAGGTTAAAATATATTTATTCTGGTACATGCGCCTGTTCTCAAAGGGTAATGAAACACCTTCCTCTGAAAGAAAGGCTCATTTAAACAAATATACTTCCTCTGGTCAAAACCAATGAGAACAAGAAAGAGGTTTTAAGACTACAACTTGATTTCAGATCAGTCAAAATATGTTCAGTTCTCTGGTAATAGCAGATTCTGTGCTACTGTGAACATAGTAACATTTACAGGTTAACAAATTACTTCCACAGTTCCTTACAGTTATGTGTCTACTGAATCTGGTTGCCTCTGATTAGGGATGAACATCATCTTGGCATCAATTTGACCTGCCAAATTAGAGACTATAGCAGTATATACAGTGCTATATTTGTCTAAGAGCAATTTTCACAAGAAAGATAAAACCTATTTGAAATTTATTTTCTCCTGCTCTCCAGCAACCGACATAAATATACAGGAAGGACAAGTTATCTGCCAGTAGGGAATAAAACCTACATACTACTAAGTCTTTCGTGGTAAGTGTCCTTCATCCCTCACCATAATTTTTATTTTTATTTTTATTTCTAAAATACTTGTAGTAATGAGTAGAATCAAGCATCCATAAGTGCATTGATCTTACAGTGGTAAAGAATGCACAACCTCCACAGGCAAGTTGTTGTGAAAGCACAAACTAGTATTTTAATTTCCTGGGAGCTGTGTTGGTCTGCCCCTGCATTTCTGCTAACCAAAGAGACATTTCTACATGCATGGCTCACCAGCAGTTTAACTGTGGTGTTTTAACCCAGTGTGGCACGGACAGTCTTGCTCTCTAGAGCTGGCCTGGTGCCAAGCTCAATGGAATACTTGATCCATGAGGCTGGGTCCCAGAAACTGCAATACACAAGTAATAAATAGCAATAAATAACAATGGATGATCTGAAACACCAGCTCACATCAGTGCCTTGTGTATACTAACATTTCTACATTTTTTACCACCAGTAGAGCTGAAATTGAGCCAGTAATTGTGGGAAATTTTAGAAAAGAATGTCAAGCATAGACAAGATAATAGTGTCTGTCGCCTTTTTTTTTTTTAATAGCATTGTGGGGTGCCATTTTTATTGTCTATCAATGACTTCCAGATTGTTTATTCAGTTCACAAATAAAAATTAAAAGGATTTTGAGAGTAAGCAGCTAGAAAAAGTCACGGAAAACTGGAAAAATACCAGAGGATTTCTTTAAAATGCAAGTTGTGTCAAACTTCAAAATACAAAACTGAAGTATTCCTGACAATAAATATACAATAAATTGATGAAAATAATCCAAAACACTGAGATAATTCCATTGTCCTGTAAAACAATAAGCAGTCACCCAAGAAGCAAGCCAAAATAGTTTGTTTTGCAGCTGTAAGACCTTTTGTTCTACCATTTAAACTGATGGACCATCCATAGCCAAGTTATTTAAGAAGAGGATGAAGGAAATTACTTCAGAAATTTCAAACACTAATTTATGCTACTTACACTTGTGTGTTTACTGAAGATCAGACGGTGTCTTATCAGAGCCACAGCCGGGCACGGCCCAGCCCCTCGGCCCCAGGCAGGGAGGCATGAGGGGAAAACGGGGAGGACTGGCCCTCCCAGCCCCAACGGGGAGCTGGGCAGGAGCAGCCCAGAGGGGCTGGCACGGACTGACTGCAGCACTCCGCCCCCCTGCACCCCTCGGTAAATTATCTCCCTGTCTTTATCTTGACTCTCCAGCTCTTTCTTTCATCCCTCTCATTTTACTCTCCCTCCAATCCTGTGAAAGAAGAGGAATGGGAGCTCTGCTGGGTGAGCCTCTAGCAGGCAGCCCGCCACATTGAGAAATGCTGTGTACTTGCGCTGCCTGGAATGATATTTAATCCTTTTTTACACTGAGTCACTATAAGAGATTTGATAGCTGTCTTTTCAAAGGTGTGCCGAACACTAGAAAATTAAAGACAACATGTTCAGAAAACATGCAACTTAGGTGATACGATGGAGATAGTGACTTAAGCCAGCAGTCTGGTGACTCAAAGCTTAATAGTCAGCAACAACTGACTAGGTAAATAGGTAAGAAACTGATTCCAAATGGTAAAACTGTGAGTTTATCTACCACAGTGGCACATATGAAGATTAAACCCAAGTATCCACAAGAAAGGGATATTTCTCACTAAAACATAAAATATTGCTTTTTACGTACTTTGCAGTTAAAATGTAGTAAGCAAATGAAGAGAATTTCATTTGGTAGGCAACAAATTTAAGCTCTGCGGAGGCAGAATATAAACTGACACTCCAGCTAACAAGTTCATTTTAACTTGTGCCTATGCTGTTTTTCATTTAATTAATTGAAGAACTTCCATCGGCTGGAAAGGGACCAGGATCTGACCCTTGAGAGACCGATTATTTTTGAAGCATTGCAAGGAGTGAAAATTATTGCAGTATTCAATAATTTATTTTGACTTTTTTTTGGTGTCTCCACCACTACCATTCTGTCAATTATTTCTCAATCTTTTCATGAGGGAAAACAACAAAAATGAAGGGTGAATTTTTTTTAATTGATTTTCTTGTTAAATGGAGAACAATAACTCATATGGGTCGAACTTTTAAAGGCTGATCTAGGCAGGCATTTTCCAGGGACTGTAAGTTAGTCTTATTTAAAATTACCTCAAAGATGATGCACAGAATTTTAGTTTATTTTAAAGATATTTCTAAAAAGAAAAAAAAAAACCAAGAGTTAATTAAATTATGTCCATGCATATATGACATCTATATATAGCTGCCAGTTAACAGAATTTGCATCTTCTTGAATAAATGCCAAGAAAGTAAATGATTCTGAAAACCCACTTATACACAGATTTGCTAAAGTGCCATGCAAAAAGCTTTTATTAAAAAAAGATTGAAATTGCTCATATCTTAAAATAACTGTAGCACATGATGTAAAATATACTATAGTCAGTCTGGTTTTTTGAATTTCAGAAGGTAATTAGGCCCCCATTCTTGGAACAAGAGCCTTGCTATTATGATTACCAGTGAACTATGAAATTTTCTCTTCACATATTTTTACTTTTTTAGAGATCATCCAGTAAATAGAGTTAGAGTCTGACTGCACATAGAACATTTTTTAGAGGCTGACTTGTCCACCTGTAGAAAAAAGACAATTCTTTATACTTCTGTGTGCAGCATGATGCTTGAGTCAAGAACGTTAAGATGTGCTTTGATCTGGGCACAGATGAGAGCTGGGCAAATCTTATAAACCACAAAATTTCCATAAAATGTTTCATAAAAGTTTCAGCCGGAAACTTCTACAAATTCAAGCCAAACTAGGAAAGAAGATTTGTTCAGAAACTAGTTTTATTTGATTGTTTTAAAATGGAGGAAAGTGGTTTAACTCAGTCACTTACAATGAAATACAGGCAGATTTTGTTAGCTGAATGACACATGAATCCACCATCTTCAGCACAGCTATCTGGATACTCTGGTGCTTACAGGGGTGCTTCAATCTCCTTTATTCATATCTTTGTGATGCTACTTCCTGGGTGAAGTGTTCCAACCACCAACATTAAACTTTTATTTTTCTCTTTCTCAATTTTTTTTGAGTAATTTACATTTGTGGAAAGAAAACAATTTATTTTACAAGCAGCACATTTATGTTAACAATTGCTGAACATCTTCTTTATTTTCTTCTCAGTGCAACAAATACAACCCTAACCCCCCAAATTAAAGCTTTTTAAACAGCTTATCAACTATTTTGATTGTGTAGTTGATCAAGTAAGGTATGGCAATGAGATTATTTACAGAATACTATTGATCAATCTCTCCATACCTGAATATGCAGTAATGGAAAAAGCAGTTCAAAAACAGACAGTAAAAAGCTTAATATAGAAACCTAGTTATCTTTGTCCAACCAAAGCTAAACTAAAAAGATGAAAGATTGCATGAATGGTCTTGTCTTTTACTTTATACTTTTCACTGACTCAGCCCTTGAAAGTCATCCAGTCTGGACATCTCACATAAAGCTCTGTTGGTAGGATGAGACAAAGTTTGCAGTGGGATTTTTCAGCAGATATCTTCTTGTGAAAGTAACATGGAGCAGACAAATAAAGAAAGAGGAATCAGCCTGAAATCTTTTAATCCAGCTCCATTTACCTAAAATCGCACATTAAAAAGTTGCTTTTATCTGCTAGGTCGGAGTTGAGCTGTTGAAAACTGAAAGCTGAAGAGAGGGACAGTTGTATTTACTAAAATCACTCCTGAGAGCAGTGGTCTTTGTGTGCTATGCTGGAAGACATGAAATAGGTTTTGATTTTTCAAAATGTTTATACTGAAGCCTATAGCATTTGGGTCAAGGCAGATGTGCAACCCAGCCCTTGGCTAAGATTTTATTCACTGCACGCACACTGAACAGAAATAAATGTGCAGCTGCCAGTTCTATGATTTCTTAGTGAATTTGTTTTACCTCCATTCGGCACAGCATGTACATTTATTTGGTACAATTTGTTCATTATTTACGTTTCTCATGACCATCTAGGCAAGCTCAGATATTGTTTCCATAGCTACCATCTGTACATTACTAAAACTCTCCCCTGACCCAAGCACAAATGTTTCTTTTCAGTATCTTTGGGCTTTCAAATAGCAGGTTTTCATTGGTTCTTCCAAATTCAGAAATCCTGACTTTCAGCATGTATTCATGGAGTTTTGCAGGCCACATATTGCAGTTTACATAAAATGTTGCCACTTCATTTGAGATAAAGAAGCAGGAAAAAACCCCTATAAGAATGGAAGTTTTATCCCAGGCTAAGCAAACTTGGCATACTTCCAAAAGTGAACTGATACATATCAGAACCTGGAAAAAAGCACAACCGAGTCCAAGGAAACCCAGGAATAATGGACTGTCAGTCAATGCATGGGGTACCATAGACTTTACTAGTAAAAAGCAAAAAGCAAGCCCTATGTTAAATTACATGGTGTACCAGAAAAATCATCCTTGCACACAAACAAGTTCAAAAAGGTCACATCTCCAAAAGTTTCAAGGTGAGAAGCACAGGGAAGCTGATCTTTATTTGGAAACAGGGTAGCATTTTTGACACCTAAACTGTTTCAATGTGCCTTGGGCTGCAATCCAAAGCTACTAAACTATGACCACAAGCCACAGAACATATAGGAGATTGTGTCATAGCAAGAGTCTATCTTTGAATAAAGTACATGAGGTATTGAAAGGAACATAAATGTCCTTTGTATTTTCCAAGTATGTCTTTCAATGGCTTACCAGTTATATCTAGAGCAATCACACATGAATGCAGCAATACAAAGTATACCATACAATCAAGATTTATTTTATATAATGCCAGAAACAAACTCCAAACAATAATGCATTCTTTCAGCAAATCTTTTCATTCGCATTACTCTTACATAAATCTCTGAATATTCTGTCTTAAAGAAAAATATTCTATGCTCCTGATTTACAAACTTTTACAATTTTTGTTATAAAAAAATAATTAAGTTGAATACAGGAAAAGAAACTGCCTCCAAAGAAGACCTCTGCTAATGCAAGCTGATTGTTTAATCCCATTCAGAAAGCAATTCAGACTCTAATGAGTTGAGTTTGGCCTGAGTCTTGCTGCTAACATTAAAAGACAATTCCAGAACACTATTAGCAGAATATTCTTGACATCAGAGGAACATTTTCCAACCTAAATTTAGTCAGTTAATATCCTTTTTTCTTCTGGGCCAATGATGTCCTTGAGCTTAAGCACCCCTTGTCTGACCCTAGAATTCATCTCTGCCATGCTTTTATACAGGTTCATCACACATTTTCCTCCAGCCTTCAGTTTGTGAGGTTAAACAACAAACTCTCTAATTTCTTTCCTAAGGTTGCTTTTTGATTGCCACATCCATCCTAGTCATAACAATGGAGATTTAATTGTAACAATTCAATAATGTTGTAATTAAGACCAAACTATAACTGAACAGAAGCTTAAGCAGGGGCTCTGAAACTCCATTTGGACAGCCAAGAGGTCCAAAACTGAAAAATACATTAGTAGATCCCAAACTGAATTGAGCTTGCTGGGTGGGTTATGATTTATTAATTTTAAAAGGAAACTGTAATGTTGCATTCCCATTTTACACAATCTTTACTGAAAACCAAAATGAATAACAATATCTTGGTTTTTGTTATTAAATTTCCCTTAATATTGAAAAAATCTTTATTTTTCATAGAGGCTACTGTAATTTACAGACTTTCTACAAACTTGAAAAAGGACAGGAAATGAGGGGTGGGATTCCTATAGTTTATGACCTCTGTACTGTAATGTTTCCAGTGTCTGAATTAGGTCATTGTACCAAGGAAAGGGTGAGAAAAAAAATAAAATGCCAAGGCAATTGGGGTAATCTTGCATTGATATCTGTTGCTTTGGCTTTGCACTGAAGCTCTTCTAAACACCATACCTGAACTCCATATATTTTCTTGTGACATTCTTGCACACATCAAGCCTCACAGGAGCCCCTTGCTAGACTCAGGCCTAATGAGCAGTAGGAATGCAGTCCAGCAAAGACCTGAGGTATGGAGTAGTGCATCTCAAGAGAAAATGTGGGGAAAACAGACTGTTATGAGGGGTCCTTTCTTAGAATCAGTTATGTTTGGGTTTACTCAAAATAACAGATAGACACTGTAGTACAGCATAATTTCCAAACTTTAACCTCTTTTGCTTATGCAGGAAGAGGGTGGATGACAGTTCTGTGCTGCCCGTCAGGGTGTAAACCTGATATGGTGTGAAAGGACAAGGTGATATTGTACAGAAGACAAAGACAACAGTACTCTGCTGAATACGGTGGAAACAATGTGATTGAGAAACATTTCAATAAAGATATTACTTGCTCACTAGCCTTCCCCTCTGGTTTACCCAGCAAGCCGCCCTCCATGAGTCCTTTCTGAGTCACCATATTCTTCTCACTGCAGCTCATGAATGAGTCGAGTTGAAGGAGAAACCTAACACAGAGCCAAGATGTGGCTGCTTTGATACCTTCATTGATTATTCTTTGAGAATTTGCATTTATATGAAGCAGCATGGAAAAAAAAAGTTGAAGAGGAAAGGAAGGTGAAAGGGAGGAAAGAAAAAGACAGGAAAACTTTTAACAACAGTAAGTTTAGTAAAAAAGACATGTTGTCAGCCAGGAGTTGAAGCTAAAACAAAACAGATGTAGAGCAGTTTTTGAGGGCTTTTTAATATGCTTTGCTAAAGAAGCAAAAAATAAAAATAAAAACAAAAGAATTATTATCATTAGACAAGTGTTATTGTGGTTGTAATAAATTTATTTTTGTGGATTTTTTACATTTCAGGAAAGTTTAAACTTGTTTCTAAAAGAACTCATTTGTTTTCATTTTGAAGTGACAATTTTGTTTAGAAAATTGTCAATGTTCAAATAACAAGTACTTTAAAGCCCTGATCAGATAAAACATTTTGCTTCTTACTTGTTTCCCCATTCCTCCTCACACAATTTAGGACTAAAAATATACCATAATGAGTTTCAAACAAAACATTTCCCCAGTTTGACTTAAAAATATCCTTCCTTCCTTCCTT
>VZTZ01010473.1:93350-104979 GCA_013400955.1 Drymodes brunneopygia | reverse complement strand
CTGCCTGTTCGAGTGACATCACACCCCCATAGGGACATCACTCTCACTCCATCAGTCCCTGCTCCCTGCCTGTTCTGGTGACATCACACCCCCCACAGTGACGTCACTGCCGCTCCATCAGCCCTGCCTGTGCAGACTCCTGTCTGTGCCTGTCCTAGTGACATCACACCCACACACAGTGACGTCACTCTCCCTCAGTCAGCCTTGCCCTTGCAGACCCCTGTCTGTGCCCCACAGTGATACTGCTCTCACTCCATCACTGGACACCAGGGGCTCAGGGAAGGGCCTGGGCAACCAACAGATCCTTCCCCGGTGGAACTGGCCATTGCCGCCCCTCTCACCCCAGCTATCGCCGCTGTGACACCAGCCCTGTGATGACACGCTCACAGAGAAGTCCCTGGTGTTTCCACAAGAAGTTTCTTTTTTATAGAGCCGAGCTGCTCCACGTGCAGCTACAGCGAGAGGTCGCATGGCCCCTTGTCCACCCCACATCCATCCCTGTGCGCCAAGGGCCAGGAGTGCGCCCTCCAGAGTCCCGCGCCTGGGGCTGTTCCCGCGTGGGGCCGGGCAGGGGCACAGCCCGGGGTGGGCAGGCCATGGCTGTTGGTGTGAAGGGCGGCCAGGGGGTCCCGGGCTCCAAGTCGGCACCATCCTGCCGTGTCCTGCCCCGGCACGGCCTCCCCGGCCTCGGCCACCCGTGCCAGCATGTAGCTGACCTTGCGCTGGTGTGCCAGGGCCTCCTCCTTGTCGTTCACCTGCATGACCAACAGAGAGGATAGGAGGCCATGGTCAGCTCAGGGCTGTGAACCCATGCAAATGCACGTGCTCTAGAGAGTTGAACCAAATACTGACCAAATCTATCAGCATCCTCAGGATCTCGTGGGGGTTGTCTAGCTCTTCGACCTTCCTGCAGTCCCCATCTGACAAGAGCAGGCTGGACAGCTTCTGCCCCAGATTGTTCTTGTTCCCCTGTAACTTGACACGCTCTAAGGAAAGCAGAAGTGCATCAGCAGCAGAATTTTCAGGAAAGGAACAAAAACTTCAGGATAAAATGGGCACTTGTAAACCTGGATGTGAACGACCCCACTGAAAAGGGCAATGCAAGCTGCAGCTTCTCCCACTGCACAGGACACGGCAAGCTCCTGCTATGCAGCACTGCTCCTGCTATCACACAAAGGCTACACATACCATACACATGGGCAAATCGAAAATTCTTTTCACTCTATGGAAAACATACTTTTGGTACTCTAGTGAAACAATAATTCATGGTAATTTGTTTTTAAACAGTAAGTAGGCTGAGAAAAACAAATATTCTCTGACATAGGCCACTTACAAGTTTTTAAGATTTCAAGAAATAGTAAAATACATTAAAATTATGGAACATATGTGCCACGTAACGGAGCTTGAAAGCAATGGTGTCAGTATAGGAGAAACAGCCAGTCAAGGTTATGCTGCTGTAGTGCTACACCGCAGGAGTGCCCCAGGAATCTGGTACACACACTGTATTTCTAAGCCTGGCAGCTCCTGGCCAACAAATGGTCAAAAAAATATATTGTGCTGTTCCTAAAGTCTGCAGTGGTTTTGACCATGAAGTAAGCACTTCATCCCTTTATTTTTTTAAAAGAAAAAAGATTATTAGAATTACTCCTATTTTATAGATTCGAATTCTTGCTCTTTTACACAAGGCTTTGTAACTCTGTATTAGTGTAAGAACACTAATAAACACTGTCTTTGATAGTGTTTACACTATCACTTTGTGATACACATGCATAATAAAAGGCTCAAAATGTTTAAGGAAAAATAGAAAAAAAATCTATTTAGTACTCCAGTGAATCACAGAATGGCCTGGGTTAGAAGAGACCTTAAAGCTCATCTTGTTCCACACCTTTCTCTAGACCAGGTTGCTCAATACCCCATTTGGAGCTAAAAAAGCTCCAACTATATATTTTTTCACATTTTTCCTCCTTCCCCAACTTTTACATAGAGCACACTTGAAAAAAAAACTGAAGAAGAGAGGAGCTGCTGGTAGCAGTCAGCAGCTGAGCCACCAGCACACATTTACCACAGGGAGAGGAACTTCTGCTCCCTCCTCTGGCAGCCAGCCCCCAGACACACAGACTGCCCAGCTACCAGTACCTCGCAGGCGTCTCCAGTTGGCAAATTTGGTTGCCTTCTTCATGTTTATCACTTCTGCCAGCCTCAGGGCCTGGTCCTTCCTCTGCATCAGCTGCTGCTCAAATGCAATTCTGAAGGCATCTGCCATGATATACGCTTCATCCTTACTCTTCTTCAGATTTTCAATCTGGTTTTAATTCAGGGAAAATTTAAAGTATGTTAGCTATTTTGGAATAAAAAGCAGATTAAAAATGAATATTAAGACACAGACAGCTTGCAAGTAAATACAATCAAGGAAGTAGTAGGAACCAAAGGGTTTTCCTTACATGTAAAGAAACGTCTTTTGAAATGTGCATTATAGTCCTTACGCTTAACTGTCTGCACATGTTCACACCCCCAGCCACCTACAGAATCATCTCTGTGTATTTACTTATCTCTGCATACGCAGAAGAGATCAAGGAGGGCAATAATGTCCCATCACAGCTGGGCCAGGAAGAAAAGGAGCAAGAGACTGGAATCCCTGTCAGGAATTATAAGGGACAGGCCAGCACCTATTTTCAAAACCAGTAAGTGAACCGGAACTTCTGCAGCAGGACCACAAGGATGGCTACCATATTTGCAGACTCAAATAAAAATTAGAAGAAAAATGCTAAATCCACATTATTTAACTAAATCGAAAAGAACTGGGAGCTTTGAAATTCATATCATGGATTTAAGCGTGAGGTAAATAGATATTTTCCAGCAAGATCAGCTGGCTGACCTAGCTGGGTGAGCAGGCTGTAGGTGCTGATGCCAACACAAGGGAGGGGTTAAATGCAGGAAGGAAAAGGTTCAGTGCCAGCCCACATGCCTAGTGTGTACATTCATGGAGTACATACACTTAGGGTGTGTTCTCTATTTTTAGATTAAAAAATATGGGGAGAAGGAAAAAGCATGCAAGAAAATACTTTTTTTTAACTAGCAAAGCTGAGTAGATACAACTACAGTTTTTCTACCAGCTAAAATCATCGCATTAGAAGCATCACACACAAACTTTACATTATTTCTGAGGTAGATCCTGGTTGTGAGACACCTGAGTTTGTGCAAGCACCGGTTCAGTACCTCTGGCTTTGTTTGGATTGGAGCAGGAGAACCCCCTCCCTGTCCCCACCCAGCAAGGCCTGATTACCTCCTGCTTGAGATGAAGGAGCTGCTTTCGAGAGAGAGCTGCCACTTTGGCACAGGGACAAGGCTGCCCTTCAGCAGTACTGCAGGTGCAGGCTCCCAGCACCGCCAGCTGAGAACCCAAAACAAACCACAAGTCAGGGTCCGCTCACAGAGGTGACAGCAAAAACCACCTTGAGACCATACAAGGAGCACCAGCCAGCGGCAGCAAGGTGGGAGAGGTGGGGGTGATCACTTCTGACTACAATAGGTGCGTTTGCAGGCAAAACCCGGCAGCTGGGTGTGCCATGCCCTGCGGCCCTCACTGGGATATCACTGTGCTCACTAAAACACGAGGAAGCAGGGTGTAAGTGCTAGTAAGAAGAAAAATAAGCATCATGGCTTGTGAAAAATAGCCTGATGCCCTCTTCTGTCTGATCTTTCTTTGCAAGGTAGACCAGTAAGAAGAAAACTGATTAACAGACATGCAAAAGCATGTGCTAATTAGCTAAAAATTAGCTAAAATGGGTCCAGAAAAAGGGATATGTAATGAGCAATGAATTTTCTCTATGTATTTTGAACACGAACATATCTCTTGAAGCAGCCACTTTGAAAAACATGTGAGCAATACTTACTTCAAGATCTGTAAAATCAGTAAAGTCACTTTTGTTCAACGACATGCTCTCCTGAAAAACTTTCTGTTGTTTCACATCTAGCATTGCAAGGAATTCCAAGCACTGCTGGTTCAGGACTACAAAATAAAACAAAGAGATTACAAAAATCTGCTGCTCTGATTTCTTAATTTCTGAGTTCAACTACATCCAAATGAAGCAGTTTTACAGTTCAAGCATTAGTTTGGAAACATGATGAGAGTGTAGAAGTAGAAACTCATATCCCCAGTTGTTCCTTCTTCTGTGTTCTCCCAGAAGTAATGACCCACTTAGAGAGAGACCATTTCCTGTATTGCTCTGCCTCAGGACTGAGTGCTCATCTCTTTGTACACTTAAAAGTCAGGTAGTCTCTCATTTAGAACAGCACAACATTGGGCAAGTAATGGTTTAAGTCAGCTATTTTAAAGCTTTTTGGAAGGCAAAAATAAGGGGAAGGGACTTGAGCCCTCTGATCCAGTGGCTGCCTTGGCTGCTTTCCACTTCAATTTCCAGGCTTCTGCATATCCACTAAGATTAGCTGCCAGTAACAAGACATTGATCCCCATAGGAAGTTTCCATCACAGTTAAATTCTGAATTATGCCTGAAAAAAAGTGTATTCAGAGGAATAGCTGTTGATGGCTTACTTGCGTTTTCAGCTTTAAGTGTTTTAAGTTCTTCTGTCCTCAGTTTCAATGCTTCCTTAAGAGCTGCATTTTCACAGTATATCCTGTAGAAGTTAGAAAACAGCTTTATTATATTTTTAAAAAACGTTTTTAGGTGGCCACTCAATAATTTAAAAAAAACAACCTGTTAAAACATGGCATCTAATATTTCTGCAAATTAAAATTAGGATTAATTAAAAGACAGAAGAAAAAATAGCAAAAGTGAAAGGAGCTGAGTACTAGGTTTGACAAGATATTAACCATGGACATCATTCCAGCAGTTTTCTCACTTCAAATACTTTCAATGGAAAAAAGTAGTAATATTTTCCCATAATATCTGTATCAATATTCTGCATTATGTTCTTAGAAGCAAATCTGCTGGCCAGGGGCCAACAAGCAAGTTGCCAGCTTTAGCAACAGATGAGTTTAAGTGCCACATTCCCATGAGAAATGCAAAGAAATTGGTAATTATGAACCTCCGAAACACTTGCTAGAAATTTCCTACTTCCTTGAAGAAACAAAACTGATATCAGAGATGTGACAGCTCTGGTCTGTAAACTTCCTGTAGCCTGAATCCTGTTTTCAAGAACAGCTGTGCCTTCAGGTGTTGCAACATGAGAACACACAATATGCACTGATAATGCATTTTTCCTTCAAGTATTTCCCTCTTGAACAGAACAGTGGCAATCTGACATCCTAAATGTCAAAGCAATACAATTTATTTGGTGCATCTCCTCAGCTGTCAGCAAACGCAGCCTAGTCTGAATTATTTCACTTGGAAAAAACCAAAGGAAAATGCACATTCTTCTTGTCGTGCTGCCTCAGATGTCAGAAAACTATCAGGAAAATATAAGATGTTTTGCAAAGCAGGCTGAGCCCCTGGCTCAGTTTTCTGAAGCTATGTCTCTGTCTTTCATCAGTCAACACCAGTTTTGTGGCTCCGTGCTACACAGCTACACTTCCAACCTCCTCAGTCAGGAAAGCCAGAGGGCTTTTCAAGTGGCATCCCTTGACAAATCTATCTGTGAAACTTTTGGCTTATTCTTCGATTCGAAGTTGAAGCATATTTAAATAAAAATATATGCCGAATAATAACAACAACAGCAATAACAATAACAAATAATGACAATGGCAACTCCTCTGATGGGTAGACTTCAGAGATACAATTTCTACAAGTAAATGAGTGAGTCTGCTGGTGTCATTTTTCAAGGTCTGGTATGTATTATTAGTTTAGTGCCTCTGGCACATTCTTCATGCCCAACCACACCTGCTGCCACCCAGAGTGACTCTTATTTAACCAAGAACTCATGATCAGCCTCACTCTAAAGCACTGCATTTTACCTGTACTCATGCCCAGACCTACAGTGCAAGACAATAAAGAAATGATTAACCAGAAAATTATACTTCCACATGCATGCATATACCATTATTTTCTCTGCCTCATCTACAGTTAAGGTAAATAAGGATAATCAGTCTCCAGCTGGCTAACATCATGTGATGAAAAATAACTCAGCCTAGCAAAGCCAGCCTACAGACACCTAAAAAAAAACAAAACAGACAATAGATCTAGAAGTGTTACTTGAAAAATACAACTGTGACTAGTGTGAAAAATCAAAATCTCCCAGAATTTGGAAGGGAATTGGGAAAATACAAAACACCCAAAGAACCTGAGGAAGCAAGTCTGGAACACAAAATAGGTGACATAGAACACTTAGGGCCATTTAAAAAAAATCAAACCCCAATGATACACAGTGTAAATCAAATACCTGTCATATTTTTCTGTCCACGTGTCTTCTATGTTTTTAAATCTGTCCTGATCAAATTCAATTTCCCATTGCAAAATATTTATTTCCTGTGGAAACAAAACAAACTTGCAGCAGCTCATTACAGGGCTCCCATCAGAAGGATGCCAGGGGTGCTGGGTTTGGCAGAGATCTCAGTGACAATCTGTGACACTGCTAATAGTAAATTTGGTATCAGACACCAAAGTTTCTGCATCCCTGACCCATGGGCTCCAGTCTCTGTTACAGAACTAATACTTCCAGAGGCCTACAACAAAGAAAAACCCACATTGTCCCATCTCCCCAACCCACTCCTATTATGTAGAACAGAACAACAGTAGCAGGAATAAAGCAAAAAACTCAGCTCAACAAGGTAGCTCAACGCCACCTTCCTCCTCTTCCTCCTCCATGCCTTCCCTATGAAAACTGGACACTCATTTCTCAGAGTCCTTGGGAAGCCTCAGTTGAACCACTAAGGAGTGGTGCAGCTCACTCTGAGCAACTGAAACCCACAACAAACACCAGCTGAAAGTACAGGAAGAACTCTGGCAAATTTCAGATATTATTTGTACACAGTATAGCACAAAAAGGTCTAGATCAAAAGAGTGATACATTAGCATTTCCCTTTCTACTAAAAAGGAACAGGAATTCCTTCTGTAAAACCCCTGGAATTAATGTCAGGTATACGCTGACTTAAATAATCAGTCTTATAACCGCTTTTTAATAGCCATGGGCTTCTCTGTGTGAAGGAAACACCCACACTCACCTTCTCCAGAGTCCTCTTTTCTTCCTCAGTTTTCTGGAGCATTGCTTTTGTGTGACTCGTGGCTTTATCAAATACTGCCTGCAAAATTAACAACCAAACCAAAATCCAAAATGCAAATATTTTTCAAATAATTTGTGATTAAATTGACTTAATTTTCAGTTTTATGCCTGGAGACATTCACATTCATAGTTAAACGGAATTGTGCAGGGTTACAAACACCAGCACCTTGCTTGTGAGCCCCAGAGGGTTCTGATCTCATAACTTGCTTTACAAACTTGCATTTCAATCCCACAACCTCTGCTACTGACAGTGTAGCTCCATTGAACTTGAGATCATGTCTTCTTCATGGCTCATGCAGGAAATCACATCTTAAAAACCTGGGTTACAACACATCTAAGCTTTGATCCAGGCCTAAGTGGCTACAGATATGTGAGGGTAGAAACTACACAACTAGAAATGGGTTATATAAGTAGGCTAAATCTCAGGAACTGATTTCAGCAGAATCTTGTGAAAGAGAATGAATATACTACAAAAGGTGAACAAAAGAACGACCTGACATTTAAGGCATACTGTCCCCTAGGGCAATAGATGGAGCAGCCAACTCAAAATACTCATGCCTTGCAGCAGGATTCCAAGCATTGGCAAAACCTTCACTATAAGGGACTGGAAAAAGGCCTTAATTTTATGTTTAATAGATAAATCCTCAAGGATCCTCAAAGATAAAATTACGAGAATTGCTAAAACAGTAAAGTCTTCTTAAATAATACGCTAGTTCCAGTAAATTGTAGAGGCAAGTCTGTAGACACCTGCAGACTCAATGATTTAAATTGCAGCCCTGGGAAGGCCTTAAGGTTTTTGAAGTTTCGATGAGGAGTAGCAGATTTCCTCTTCTCCTTGTCATCACCAAGTATCAAGTGATTTCTGAACAGCTCCTACCATGCTCTGCAGGATTCTTAGGGCTTCATCTTTTCCTTCAAGCTGTCTTTGCGATGCTTCAAGCTCAACTTTCAAAATTTCAAGTTCCTGAAGGAAAACAGAGTAGATACAATGAGTAAAAGCCAAGGTGATCCTCTTAAGATTCGACTATAACAGCAATGTAAATTTGCCCTCATTAAAAAACAAACCAGTGTTTTACCTGTATGATGTCTTTTCATGGGCTAACCTGATGCTAAAAAATACAGTGCAGATGGAATGTGTATTTTTACAGCTGAAGCCAGCTGGCTATGATGCCAACACCACAACACATGTAACCACAGTAAAATCAGAATGGACTGTTAACTACCTTTCAACAAAAATGCAGACTAAAAATCCGAAGATTGTTTACAATGCAGATTTTCAAGCCCCAGAGCTTAATAAAAAATAAACATCTGCTAGAAAAGTTCAACAATACCTTCAAAATTCTCTGCATCTTTAAAAATACTTTCTCTGCTCCCTCAAAAAAAACCCACAAACAAGCAGGCAAAATTCCCAGAATATCACGTCCACCTCACACTGTGATTTCCTGACAAAAAATTTAATGAAGCTTCCAACTCCCACTTTAATTTCAAGAACCTAGGCCCATCCAAGTCTCTCAGCATGCCAAGATCATCTTGCTACACTGAAAGGAAATGAAGGTTTGGACAGCAGCATCCTGGCAGTTACCAACCTCCAGAGCTTCCTGAAGTTGTTGCTTTAGTTCTTCATTTGACACTTCAGTATTAGATTCTGTAGGATTAATAGAAAATACAAAATTATAAGGTACTGTAGTATTTAAAGGAAAAAGAAAGTGAGGATTTTACCCTGAAAACAAGTAACAAAGGTGAATTTTCATCTTTGCATTTTGGGGTTCTTTCCTGTGAAGCTAATAAACAGATATAAGAAATACATCAATTCAAACACATTGCTTCACAGTTAAAATAGTAAAATAGGGGGAAAATGTCTGTTGTAAAGAGACATAAAGATAAAAATTTTAGAATTTCCTTTAAAATAAATCAAACAAAATTGCCATCTTGATTTTAAAAAATCTAATTTTCAGATTCTTTTCCAATTGTAACTTTTCAACAAGCACAATCAAAACAACAGGAGCTAGCACTATTTAGAAGCTGGGGCAATTTTCAAGAGACAGAGATAGCTCAGCTTACTGGGAAGAGGATAATGGGAAATTGTTTAAAGGAGAGAAATAAGCTAGTTGCACAGAAATACCTCAGTCAAAACATTAAAGATTGACAGGAAAGCACCTGGACTGTAATGAACAGCATTGCCTACACTTAATTGTTTTTACAGTATCATCGCCTTCACAAAAAAAGGAAGATGAATGCCAATGCAGGTTCTAAAAATTACTTCCTAAACCCTAAAGTAAGACAATTCATGACTTTCAACTAAAGAGCAAAGAAGATTGATAATACTTAGCTACAAACTTTAGATACCATCTTTGGAAAGAATAAAACTTATTTAAACAAACCAGGAATCCAAGCAATGCCACTCAGTTTCATAGACACGTATACACCTACGTAGGTACACCCATCACAGGATGCTCCTTGCTAAATATCACTTTCAAATGCAAAATTAAACACTTTAAAACTGGACATTAAACAGTCACCGCCTCTTCCACTGAGAAGCAATTCTGCTGCTACTGTTCAGGCAGGAAGGTGGAGGATCCCAGCAGCCACTGAAACCCTTCAGGGATTTTGGCAAGTGGTTTGAATTAAACCTGATGATACTTTGTGAGGCAGCTGAATGGCTCACTTGCACTAACATTTTTATCATGGTGAATAATTAACTTCTAAATTACTCTTACCACAGCTATTCTGTCGTATGGAACTAGAGGCAGGTTTTTTGAGTGACCCATCGTAAAAGCTGCTTCGTTTTGGACCAGGAAGAGCTGCAGCATCGCTTTCTTCTGCTGCCTTTGCTGACAAAGGGGAGTTACAAGTCTTTCCAGAACCCCTCCTAGATCTAATTGAATAGGAATTATGTAAGTTTTCCCCTTCATAAACACCTCCAGGTCTTCTCCCAAGTCCGTTTCCCAAGTCTCCACAAGTCATGTCATCCTCTTCTCCTTCCTCCATCTTCTCCTCCTGGTTTTTTTCNAGGGGTTTGTTTATTTTTTTATTATTTTTATTATTTATTTTCCATGTTGCAGCCCCGTCCCCAGCACATCTCTGACCGTCGGGCAGCCTGGGGAACGCGACCAGGTGTGATCACTCCTGATGTTCTCAAGGTCACTGGGGCTGTCGGACACCCCCCCCAACACCCTCCACCTGCTTCCTACTCTAAGCCAACCTTTACCCTAGTTTCCACTATGCCTGGGCCCAATCCTCCAAGGAAACACACTATTTTTCACCATTTTGGTTTATAGTATCATCAAATCGCTGTTGCAGTATTGCTCTGCTAGTGTCACAAAAAAAAAAAACTAATAGCAAATTTGGAATAAAAAATGAAGTTGTAAATATGTAACAAGAACACTCTTTACAACAGAAATTTTCAATTAAGTTTTTTTACTATCCAAACTCACGTACAGAAAGGGTTTATAAGCAATCATTTCCTACAGAATCTTTCACAAGGCTTTCTTTCCGAGCAGCTTTTCTCTGAAGAAAGGTTTTCCCTTCCTTGTGCAGCCCTGCCCCCCTGGGGCCCAGGCTTTAACAGCAACCAGAACAGATTCGATCCTGCCAGTGTTTCATCTGGGACCACGTTTAGGATCACTGCAGGTTTATCCTGACAAGGAATGCATCTCCTGGGTAAAGTTGCAGTGAGGCATATATTCCATGACTGGGACAAAGAATGGCAAATACAGAGAAAAAGTGTCTTAGGTTACAATAGTGTGTATTCTATCACCATCCCCCATGGGCTGTTCGGGGCCGGGTGGGGCAGTGTTCCTCAGCCATCCTTGATGGCCCTAGGGCGGGATTTCCAATGGGCCAGCTGGTGGGCCATAGCAGGGAGGGTCTCACGAAGTTCTCTCTGTTAATGGGCCATTAAGCTCCACTAATGGATTGCACCATTCCCATTGTGAGATGCCCCGCCCAGGGGGGGGAACCANAAGGGGAGTTACAAGTCTTTCCAGAACCCCTCCTAGATCTAATTGAATAGGAATTATGTAAGTTTTCCCCTTCATAAACACCTCCAGGTCTTCTCCCAAGTCCGTTTCCCAAGTCTCCACAAGTCATGTCATCCTCTTCTCCTTCCTCCATCTTCTCCTCCTGGTTTTTTTCGGGTTTTTGGTTGGTTTGGGTTTTTTTCCCGACTGAGGGCCCTTCACCTACCGGCGAACAGCGCCTCCCGCAACGCCAGTGTTTTATCTGGAAAAACAGGAAAGCTCCGTGTTTACAGCAGCAGGACGAGAGCCCAGTGCGAAACGCGGAGCTGCGGCAGCGCGGCCGCTCCGCCGGGGCTGCCGGAACCTCCGCTCCCGCCCCGTGAGACCCCGGCCCGGGCAGCGCCTTCGGGACACCCCGGACACCCCCGGACAGCCCGGACCCACCTGCGCGCCCGCAGCCGGCACTGCCGGTCCCGCCCCGGGGCGGATGCAC
>VZTZ01010473.1:69362-91818 GCA_013400955.1 Drymodes brunneopygia | reverse complement strand
GTGGGGCAGTGTTCCTCAGCCATCCTTGATGGCCCTAGGGCGGGATTTCCAATGGGCCAGCTGGTGGGCCATAGCAGGGAGGGTCTCACGAAGTTCTCTCTGTTAATGGGCCATTAAGCTCCACTGATGGATTGCACCATTCCCATTGTGAGATGCCCCGCCCAGGGGGGGGAACCAAGCATCCCCATTTCTGAATATAGTAGACCCTGAAACAGCAGAGAGGAGCAGCTTCTTCACCGAGAGCAGCAGCTTCTTCACCGGACCTTCAGAAAACTGCTTCCACAGAGCCACATCTATCCCTGGACTGCTACCAACACCCTGACCAACAGGGTGTCAGGTTGTATCCGTATCTGTTGACTCTATCAGCGTTTTTGTACCAATTGCATGTATTTTAATTTTCCTATTAAATTGTAGTTCTGACTTTGAGCGTCTCACTAATTTGCTTTTCAAACCACAACAAAAAGGAAAAATAAAGTTTATTGTTGAACACTCCAGACCAGTGCTCACACAGCCGATGTTTCCTTACACATGAGGGAATCTCCAAAGCTCTGTGCAATCATTTTAAAATAACTCTCGCATCTCTTCTGTTCCCTCCAACACAAAGGACCTACCTTAACCTGTACCAAACCCCTCTCACTCTGAATTATCCTCACATGCCAAAGGCCACAGTGGATCAAAGGAGGTTTTAGTCCCACAGCTCAGCACCAAACTAACTCCTTTCCAGGACACTGTTCCACCCTCTGGAAATCTAAAGTGCCTCACCTGCCACCAGTTATCAGGATTTTACAGTTTTCTTGCAGGGAATTCATGGTTTGGTTTTAACTGTAAGGTCTAAAGAATTCTCAGTTACTGAATACAGCTCCTGCTACTCAAGGCAACCACCACATTTTCATCCTTTCACTCACTGGTATCAGTTCTCCCATTGCCTCTCAGGGTGCTGGTACAAATCCTCACAACCTGGCTACTCTGAACCTTCTTTTACTCCCCAGCCACGTTCAGTTACAACAAAATTCATGTTCATTTAAAATACAAGAATTAGAAATATCATTTATTAAACCCTCCCTCCCCAGAAGAGATTCAGCAACAGCAGTTACTGTTTCACCAAAAGTCAGTTGTTGTCCTTCATCCATTGCTCAATCCATTGCATAATCTGATCCAAATTTCTCTCTAGGTCCTCTGGAGTGTTGCTGGGTAGCTGGTGCACAATTTCCTTTTTATACGACAACACAGCTTCCTCATAGAGAGTCTGAAAGATTTCACACTGGATGTTGTCCTGCAGCTTCTTCCCTGTGTAGCCCCTGGAGAAGAAGAGCACCAGGTGACAGTGTGAGGCACAAAGAAAAGGGAGGTGTTTTTGTGAGCATCCGTGATTTCTGCCCCCGTGGCACACCTGCTCTGCAGCCTGTCATACAGACACGAGTTGTCAGTGCGTAGCACAAACACGATGTGAAACCAGCGCTCGGGGAAGAAGTCGCAGCCGTGGTAATCCACAATCACCCCTCCCTGGCTCATCCTGTCCTCCAGCTCATCCACCACCTGCTCAAGGGACACACAGGGCAGGCTCGCCTGGCACTGCTCGGCCAGAACACAGCCAGGGGTGTCCAGGGGCTGCACTCACCCTGTCTTCATCCAGAATGGGGCAGTCATACTCCTCATCAAAGCCTTCATACAGCTCTCCTGCAGCACAGAGAATCCCAGCATTTGTAGGGTAGCACAGTGGTCACCACAATTCCTCTACCACAATTTATTTAACACAATTAATTTGTTATGTTTGTCTCAGGAGATTGCAGACAAAAGGCAGAGGTCAGGGCAGGGAACGCTTTTTTCACAAATCCATGTCAGGGTAAGTTTGTTATTTATTACTTAGCACCAAGTATGCTGCTACAGAAACNAGAGCCTTCTCCTCTGCAGGTGAGCACCCCCAGCTGTCCTAGGCACCAGACACACGTGCAGGGGCTCCCGCTGCAGAGGACACCAGCGGCAGGGTCACACAGAGCAGTGTCCCCAGGACCCAGGGGACTTCAGTGACACAGCACCTTCCTTGGCCAGGTCCCCCACGTTGACGTAGCTCAGCCCCACTCTGGTCGCCAGCTCCTTGCCCAGCGTGGTCTTCCCAACTCCCGGCGTGCCTGCAGACCAAACCCACAGCCAAAAGTAAGGGGAGGGCCTGCAGATGCCCTCAAACACCCCCTACCTGGGAACTGGAACCCTGTGACAGCCCACATTGGAGAGTTCATGGGATGAGAAAGGGGCAAAAAGCTGCAGGACAAAGAGAAGCAGGCCAGGAGAGTGAAACAGAAGAACAGGGAGAGAACCTTGACTGTGTGCAGGAATGTCACTCACTCCGTGAGGGTTCAGAGGGAAATCTCCATTCTTGTGAAAACCCTCAGGCAATTCGGAGCAGCCCCACGTTCTCATGGAGGAGTGGAGCTGCAAAACCACCCCGGGCTGGGACCCCAACCGCAGATCAGCCAGGCTGGAGCCGCACACCCTAAATCCTCCCGGGCTGTGATGGAGCCGGGGCCCAGACCCCAAATCCCTCCGGGTTGGGACTCCGCGCCCCGAATCACCTCGGACTGGGCCAGGGCCGGGACCCCCGGCCCCCAGTGAGCCCAGGCTTGGATCGCACGCCCCACACCCCCCGCCCGGCCCGTCCGGTGCCCACCGGTGATCAGCACGTTCGGCCGCCTCATGGCGCCACCGGCGTCGCCTTGGATACACGTGCGCGGGGGCCTCCGCCACCGCCGGCGCGCGCCGATGGCGTCACCGCCCTGCCCGGCGCGCCGCGGACAGCTAAGAGCCGGCGGAGAGGAAGGACCCCTCGGCGCCGTGTCGGGGGACGCAGCCTGGCCGGGGCCGGAGTGCCGAGAGCAAACCGAGAGCCCTGGGCACCGCGGCCCGGGGCACCGGGTCACACCGAGAGTCACGCCGGGAGTCACACAGGGCCTGCCCCGCCCCGCCCCCCAGAGCACCGATTCACACTGAGCCCCGGCGCACCAAGGCCCCGGCCCCGGGATCGGATCTCCGGGGGCCCGGCGGGGCTGCAGGGGGAGGGCTCCCCCCGGCCGAGGATGTCCGGCAGCGGCCCGGGAAGGCCGGCCGAGGTGGGTCCTCGGGAAAGGGGCTCTCGGCGGCCCGGTGGTTCCTGCGTGGGCTCTATGCTGGAATTGTGTTCTTTTTCAGTGAGGTTGTTCTGGTTTTTACTAAGAGAGAGGTTTGGTTTGGTGTCAGTGCGTGTGGAAGGTCTCCCCCCTCACGGGGATATTGCGGTAACCGTGCCAGTTCGACCAAACGCAGCGTGTGAGAGTTGCACTGCCGAGGCCGCCGCTCTGTGCCAGCCGCTGAAGCGGCACGGGGTCAGCGCCTGAGTTCCTCAAAGCTCCGGTGGTGTCACAAAGTGCAGGAGGGGCCCCCAAAACCCCCTGTAGTCCCGCAAGCCGCCCCCAGACCCCGTGGGTTTCTGAACCCTTCAGAGTGGTCTGGGTGCACTGAGTCCGGCTCCAGCTCAGAGCTGGGCAGTGCCTCGGATTGAGGGGATTGTACAGGTGTGACTGACTCTCACACAGCCCTGTCCTGCGGGACAGGTGCCGAACCAGATAGAGTTATGCAAATATATTTGATTGTGATTAGACAAAGATATCTTAATCAGAAGTGTTCACTGCACAGTGCAAGCACTACAACCACTGCTACAGGACATGTGGAGCAATAGCTGAAATATGAATGTGCTTATATGAACAGTGGAAATGTCAAGTAAAGGCTGGCCTCCATGATCATGTGAGTGTTTTCCAGCCTTAATGATTCTGTGATTCTGAACATTGAGGTAATTGTATTAAAGCCAGAAAACCAATTACAGAGCAGAGATTGATGTCAGTCACCCAGGCTGTGTTAGTGTGGGTCAGCCTTCAGCAGTGACCTTGAGATCCCATTGTCCCCACTCCAGGAGGAATCCCCACACCTCTACAGGAACAGAAATGTCAGGAGACACTGCCATTAAAATTTGGGACAGGACGTTTCTAGTCTGAAGTGCTGTCAGTGAGATATGCCCAGGCTATGCCAGCTCAGAAGCTCTGCAGTTCTCAGTGGTGTCATTTGGTTGTTCTTTTCTCTGGGGATTTTTCCAGCTCTGGCACATCTGCAGCTTCCTCTCAGGATGTTGAGCTTTGGGATGGAGGAGTCAGGCTGCTTTCAGCATTATTCACCCCAAAAGGAACACGACCACCCTCCTTCATTTCCCACTGTGTATTTGCAAACAGGACCTTGTTGCGGGTGTTCAAGTCCATTGCAGACAGAGCCTCCTGCCACACCCAGCTTTCAGACAGTGTCCTGTGTGCCAGCACTCTGCTGTGTTCGTTTGTGGGGTGTGTGTACCTGTGGAGTTTCACAGCCCTTCTGGGCGTTGTTCTGTCGTTGTTCACCAGGGAGTGTTGGGCTGCCATGGGACCCCTGTGTTGTATCTGTGAGTGAGTCTGCAGCTCTGTCCCCAGGTTTAATCCCCCGATCCAGAATTCAATCCTGCTGCTGTTGCCAGTTCTCTTCCTTGTCCTGGCATGGGCTCTGCTTCAGCCCAGACTGCCCGGAGCAGCAGATACTCCCTGATTTTACTGTGCTGCCTTCATAACTGTCCTCTGCTGTCTCTTTCTAACTTTTATACTCAAATGGTTGTTGCATTGTAAATGTCTTAAAAAGGGGGAAAAAAGTGCCACATACTGAAAACTACACAGAGACAGTGTGAGCATTACCATGATGTAAAAGTGGTCTGAGTGAGCTGATGCTGCTTTTTCATTCTTTTTTATTCCGTTGGATGGGATGTGTGTTTGTGGAGTTCTCAACTTGTTCTGATTTGCCAGTTTGCTGCAAAGTACTCCTGGCACAATGATGCAGCTCTTTTTTTTAATACAGAAGAATCATGGAATTTCAGACCAGGACCATAAAACCATCCAGTGCCACCCCTGCCATGGCAGGGACACCTTCCACTGTCCCAGATTTCTCAAGCCCCATCCAGCCTGGCCTTGGGCACTGCCAGGCATGGGGAAGTGTGCACTTGATAAAAATCTCCCATTCCCTAGAGACAGCTGTGCCCAGCCAGAGGGAAGAGGGCACTGCATTGCTACCCAAGCATTTGTGTTTCCCCAGGTGACAGACTGGCTGGCACACCCCTTCGATGACCTCTTCGGAAGCAGCAGCATTCCCCCCTTTGCAGCTGCTGTGCAGCCACTGAAGGGCAGCTCTGGCAGAGGCGGCAGAGACCGTCGGCAGAGGCAGCCAGAGCCCAGCCCTGTGCCTGAGAGCAGCAGAGCCAGAGCTGCTGCCAGGAAGAGAGCGAAGCCGTGTGCCGTGGACCTGCCCTGTACCAGGCCCGGCCGGGGCCGCAGCCAGCCCCGGGACCAGCTGCCGTGGGTGGAGAGATACAGACCCGAAACCCAGGTGTGACAGCCCCTCTGTGCCAGAGCAGCAGTGACAGCACGGGGACATACTGTGCTTCTGTCCACAGCATGCTCCGGTCTCTCACCACACCCTGTTTGGTACTACTGCACAAGGGTTTTGGGCTGCTGATTGATTCACTGCCAGAGCTCGTTGTCTGTAGGAGACACGTGTGTTCCCCCAGGCTTCCTGAGGAAGAAAAGCTGCCCAGGAGATGTTGTTTCCTGTCAGTCCACTTGTAAACTTTTGACCTTGTTACTGAATTCCAGGCACATCCCATAGTTCCAAGCACTGGGGAAACCCAGCTGTGTGGGATTTGGAGAAATTCCAAAAACCTCTGCAACATTAAAGTAAAAAATGCAACAACAGCCAGCTCCAGTAATAGCTATGAAGTAGCTTGACACAGACAAGATTGTAGTGTTATTGCTTAAAGAATAATAAACAGCTCATTATTTCCTGACTGCAAAGAATGGAAAACTGATTGTTTGAGGAAACAGGTTGAGATGGAACTGTGGTATTGCTTGAACACACACCACCAACATGTCTGTTGATATTTTAGCCAGCATTTATTCTATTATTAGATTTCATCATTAGAAACCAAGAGTTTAATATATAACTCTTACATATTTTAACCTTGTTTCAGAATGACCTTGCTGTGCAAAAGAAGAAGATTGAGGAAGTTGAAACCTGGTTAAAAACACACATATTTCAGAGGCAGCCAAAGCAGGTAAACTTGCAAACATCAGCAGCTAGAGGTATCAAACCATACAAATGAGCTGAATGCCATTTCAGGTTCAGAGAAAAACCTCAACTTGGAGAGATAGTGATTGTGTATCTTCTGCATTGTTAGAAATACTCTAAGAACGTAGGTTAGAGCTTGTACATTTATTTTGGGCTTATGCTCCTTAGAGGTGGATTCTGCTTTTGCTCAGAAATAACTATTTTCTGGCATCCAGTCACAAATCACAACTCTTCAGTATGTGCTTGAAGCTGCTGTCTGAGTACTCAGCAGGGAAATTAACAGCACAAATGTGTTGCTGGGGGTTCACTGGGAGACAGGATTGTTACCAGAGAAACCATAGGAAAAATCCAACCAATATTCATCCTTAGCCAAGTATCAGTCTTTATTTGTCACGTTCGTGATTGTGTTTGGTACCTCTGTGTCAGGGTGGCTCTGTGTTGTTGCTGACTGGCCCTCCTGGCTGTGGAAAAACTGCAACTCTGCAAATTCTAGCCAGAGATCTTGGCCTTCAGGTGCAAGAATGGACCAATCCACTCTCTTTAGACTTCACAAAGGAAGACTTGAGAAATATGTTTGGCCATGGTATGTTGGGGTTTTTCTTTTTATGTTTTTTTGCCCTTCCAGTTACTTCTGTGGGTTTTCTATCGCTGTATTTTTGCTTCTTTTCTCTGTCACATATGAAATCAGATCCACATCTTCATTCCGTAGTGTTTAATGAGAATCCTTCTGTTGCTTGTCTCTGGAAAGGGTTTTACATTTTTTTACAGTGTTTAGTCCAAAATAATTGACAATTCAGATCAGTATAGAGAGCTCTGTAATAGCCTGGATATAATTTGAACTGAATAAATGAAAACAGGTAAGTGTCTTTATCTGGGTCTTCAGTTGAATTACACCCCTCTAAAAATTCTCCTGTATTTGTCACATGTTTGCTAAAGGGCTTGTTCAGTGCTGCTGTCAGAAAATAGCACGGGTGGGTATTAGTTCATGTGGGTATTTATATTTTACTTGGTATAATATAGAATACATATTTTTAATTAGTTTTCTTTTTCAGACTCAAATTTTCATACGTTTCCGAGTCAGGCCCAAGCAGCTCTCTTTCAAGATTTTCTGTTAAGAGCAAATAAGTATAACAAACTTCAGATGCTTGGGGAGTCCTCAGAAAATGATAAAAAGCTTATTCTTGTTGAAGTAAGTGAAAACTTCTGAAATGTTGTGTTTAAAACAGTACCTTTTGTTGTAATATTGACATGCTAGCTAGCTTTAGATGCTGGATTGGTGTTTCCCAAAGTTAGTCAGCTTTACTGCAGATGAGATCTTTACTTTTTGGGTCTCTACAGCACTCTAGAGCCACTTCCTACCTGTAGTTACACCACAGAAGCAAAGTAGTCAGACAGAAATGGGAGTCTGGTTGGAGCACAGAAATACGTAACAGAGTATCAAAAAGGAGATCAAACAATATTGAGAAGTCATTCCCATGTTTCTGGAATATTGAGTTTCTAGAAATATATAAGTGTAGAAACGGGAAGAGTGGAAAAACCAGCACTATTCCTGTTCTTCTATGATGCAGGAGAGTGTAGGGGACACATGAGAATGAGCACAGGCAGAGACAGGTGAAATTTAGCACTTACTCCCTGGTTTTGCACAGGTGGTGTTGTTTAGGGCAGAGGTGCGAACTGAGTGTTTATGAGAAGGTACAGAATAAGGCTTTATTTGTACTTGTGTAGAAGTGTGTTTCAATAACAATTTCGTTCTGAACTTGTAGATTCTTTTCCTCAGAGAAATTTTAGAAATTGATAGTTGGGCTGTCCGTAAACTTTCAAGACCAAAACAGGCGGAAATTCTGGCAGGGTGATATGATGTATTGTAGAATTTAGGAAGCAGAGCCTCGTGTGACTTGTCTTTACAAAGTCACCTTCTTGTGTAGGTCCTGTCACACTTCAGCTGGGTATCCTGCCCTCTTCCCCAAGGGAGCTGATTTCTGGAGTGTTTGTCCTCTGTGTAAAACTCTTGTTCACAGGCAGTGTGATCTCCCAAGGCTGTGTCTTAGGAAACTGAGATAGAAAGAAAACATTTCTTTGTAGATTATTGTTTTCTATAGTGGGACATTCTATGCTTTGAGTTTGCTTCCCCCTACTGCTCCTCTGACTGTCTCCAGTGTCAGCTGCATTAAAATGTAGCTGGCAGCAAGCAAACCAGGAGTTGAAAATGTGTGGCAATGTGGTGTGCTGTGAGGATCAGTCTGTGGAAGAGAGTATTCACATCTGAATGTAATGACAGCAGCTCTTTCTTTTACACAGGACATTCCTAACCAATTCTACCGAGAGCCTGGTAGTCTACATGAAATTCTCAGGTCAGTGGTAAATAAGTTGTTAATTATCAGCTTCAGCCACTTGCAGTAAGCTGGAGTTTGATTTTCATCACATTTTGTTATTTTGCAACTCAGGAGGTTCGTTCGTACGAGTAGGTGCCCCCTGGTCTTTATAATCTCAGATAACTTCAGTGGAGACAGCAACCAGAGGTCACTGTTCCCCACGGAGATTGTAGAGGAGTTGTGTATATTCAATATTAGGTAAGCTCTTCTACCTCATTAAATATGGTTCAAATAACTGAGAGGTTAGAAACTAATTAATTTTTTTGATGGAATTCAACAGTTTCAAGCCTGTTGCACCAACAAATATGATGAAAGTTCTTAATCGAATAGCTGCAGCAGAAGCCAGTATGGTAAGTTGTCAAAGCTCATAACTTCTGTGCAGTGCTAGGACCAAAAGACTTCCCACTTTTATATCTGAAATATGTTATTTTTGTTACTGAATTTGTTTGATCTTTGATAGCAGAGCCCCACATCTCTTGTAGAAAAACGTTTTCCCCCCCCACGGCAACAGAAAGCACAGAATAAGCTGGAAAGATACCTTGTTTTTAAGATTAGTTTCACTTGATCTGTGGTCAGACTCTACAAAATTACTTTTGAAAATTCCTCTGCCTATTACAGTAACTCTATAAAGAAAACAAATAATAGGTAGAGACATAATCTTTCTTCTATCCAGCAAAGCCAGTAGAGGTCATGAACCTAAACCCTGTGTTATTCCTGAACTGTTCTGATTACAAGCAAGTATCATATTGAGTGACACCTTGCAAAGAGTTATATGCATTTTTCTCTTTGATATTGTTACATCAATTGTGACAGTGTGCTTAAATGGAATAAGTTTTTTTAAGTTGGCAGTATTCCATGGTTTGAACACATGGTGGATACTCATGTGTCTGTTCATGGTGTGTGTCAGAGGTGGGTTCCCACAGCCACGTTCAAATACTCCTTTTCCTGCTCTTCTTTTGTTTTGAATGGGGTTTTTCCTTGTAGAACAGAGAGAAGAGTTACGCCCTTGATAGAACTTCTCTGGAGTTGCTTTGCAAAGGTTGTTCAGGTGACATAAGAAGTGCAATAAACAGCCTTCAGTTTTCCTCTATGAAAGGTAAAAAACTATGGTTTTGTTAAGTGAAGTGATATTTTGACCATTTCTGCTGAAAATATGTTCTGTTCACAGTTGCAGCACAGTTGGGTGAGTTGCAAAAACATTCTTGACACGCTTCTGTGGAGCAGGAGTAAACACAGGGTGTGTGGGGGTGTTAGTTGCTGTCAGCTGTTGCAGGCTAGGGTTAAACCATGACATGTTTATGTGCTGACATTATTTAATGAAATACCCTCTTTTCTTCCTGGTGTCTTTGCTATTTGGGTTTGCTGTTCAAAATTTTTACCATGCAACCTTAGTTTGAGAGGGATTCTTTCATTGTTTGGTTTGTGCATTTCCTAAACTGCTTATTTTAAGAGCATTTTACAAATCAGTAATTGTTACGGAACTGATGTGTGTGAGTTGCATTTTTAAAAGCAGTGCTCTGGCATGTGTTGTTCATTCTCAGGGCTGTGAAATGGTGACATTATTTACATTCAGCTTAGAACTAAGGAAACAGACTCATCAATTGTCTTCTGGTAGAACTAGCAATGGTATTGTTTCAGTCACACATTTTTTTCCTCCCATTTGCTTCTCAAATAGAAAACATGCTCATGAAATACAAGATTCAAGGTAGTTTCAAGTCCGTTTTTTAAGAGGGAGTGTTTTACTTTGAGTTTAGGAGTATATTGAAATCAGCTGGGCAGAGTTTTTTAAATTACAGAAGGCAGAGAGTAAAGTTTCTACATTGTCATAGTAGAGACGGGCACACAACACACTCATAATCCATAGACAAAAGTTTTTTAGTATTCTCTGTTAGTATTCTTATACCTTTTTCACAATTACTGTGGCTTGTTATGATTGGCTGTTTAGCAAACAGTGGCAGGGCTGTCTACAAAACAATAGCCATTCAAACAGCAATACAATTAGCTATACAAGCAATTCGTTACATATTATAATTAAGTTCCTTCTGGTACACTCTTGATGTTCCATAACAAGAACATCTTCTCCTGTTGTGCAGAACATCTTGGATTATCTTCTTAGCTATCACTGTGGCTTTCACTGTGGCTGCAGATTCTCACGGAGTTTTCTCTCAGGTAGAGTTTGACTGTTTTTAAATCAGTCTCTGTGAGGCTTTCACAGACAGGCTGTCAGCCTTGTCAAACCCCATACTACATTTAACTTGCAGACGTTGAAGGTCAATTATTCTGATGATGTCTTCAGATATACTAAGCTTGGATTGTTCTGTGTAAGTCAGAAAAATACAGGATTGCTCTCAGTGGAGTGATTAAGCCATTAGTATGAATGAATAGTAGGTTGGTGATACCTGAGAAAAGTATGCAGTATCTCACTGCTGGACACATCCTTCAGAAAATCTAAATAATATTAAAATTACCAGTTCATGTAATATTTAATAAGTTACATTGGAAACATAAAACTATGGTAGTTAAAATTTGGGAGAAAACAAAGGCATATGACTTCAGAGCTTCTTGTGTGTAGACTGTTGGAATAATGTACTGAGGTACATTACACACCACACTGAACATTCTCCTCCACATTTTCTCTAACATTAAGAAAGTGTTTGAACAGAATATCTTCAGTTGTGCAGGTGTTTCAGTGAGGTGAATGAGTAGCAGCCAGTGATACTGTGCAAGGTTGGGAGACACCCCATCTCCTTGTTGGTCTCCTGAGCACGCAGCATTTGTTTTTATGTATGTAAGGTGTATTTCTTCATGCGTGTATCTATGTAAGCACAATTGATACATTCACTCTGTAACATTATTCACAGGTAAAATAGATCCATGGTAGTTGTGGGAAAAAAGAAAAATAAATACCTGAAGGATGATTTATCTTGGCTCGATAAGGAACATTCAAATTCCACAAAACCAAATTGTGGGTGAAGATATTCAAGTTTGTTAACTCAGAGTAGAGTAAGGATTTTATTTCATGAAGCTCAAAACTTTGTGGAAGATAGGCAGTTGGAAGAATCACCTAAATGATGGGTTTTCTGTGCCACTTTATATTTCAGGGAGGTTATTGTACAGGTAATGCCAGTAGAAGACAAATTGCTGAGTAAACAGGATGTGAGTGAAATAGCAGGATGTAACTGAAATACAATTTACATATATTTGTACTTGTGCTTTATATTGTGAAATTCTAAACATGGTCAAGTGGAGAATGCAACAGAACTAGAAGGGATAAGCCTGAACGCATTTTTCAAAGACAGCTGTTCATTGTTAAAAAAAGTTCTTGGTACCTCAGCTGTGGCTTAAGGGACAGAAGTGGAAGGAAGGTAATGAATGATGCTAATTTAGGTGACTGGGTTGTGTTCCTAATAAATGAGTTTTCACATAATGCTCCCATTTATATAGCCTGTTCTGTTCCTTTTATTATTACTGTTTATTCACATAGAACATCAGCAGTAGCAATGTAATAGAACACTTCTGCAGAATCATGTACTCTGTCTTGATTTTATTTTTTATTTTATTGATAGACTGCTCATTGGAGAAAGAATTTTGGTCAAAGAAGAAAAAGAGCTCCACAATAAAATGTGAGGAAGCAGGAGTATCCAAAGTAAGAAAGAAAAGTAAATGTGATACCTCGGAAGACCAGGAGATACAAGCTATTGGTGGCAAAGATGCATCCATCTTTCTTTTCCATGCTCTGGGGAAAATTATTTATTGCAAAAGTAAGAGAACTTTGACTTACTGACTTTCAGTGTGCAAAGCATGTCAGCTGCTAATAGCTGGAGTTGCTAATGTAAGGCTTTGGATGGCCTCTGTCTGGGATGTTTGGTCAGTAACAACAGTATAAAATCGGTTAAATCTGGGTCCCTAATGCCACTGGCTGTGCACATTGTGGTGGTATTTCACCGTACTGGCTCCAAAACCAGCTGAGAAGTAGCGAGGTGAGGGAATACAAAAATTATTTGATTAGATTTATTATATGAAGCTTAATGCAACTAATTGTGTGTTGATGACTGTGTCAATTAATATAGACTATAATAATGAAGTACCTGTGCCTGTCCCAGAGCTTTCTGGGTATGGAAAATGCTGTAATGTAGCTGCTGGTAGAACTGACAGTTGCTAACAACATTCCTGAACAGAAAGACTAAAGACTGTGCAATCCTTTTCAGGAGAAGCAGTGTCAGAAGCAAAGTGCCCTCAGCTGCCTGCTCACCTATCCGAACACCGGCGGGACACCTTGCTCATCCAGCCTGAGGTACTCCTGCAGAGGCTCTGTGACTTCAGCTGGGTCCTAAGGCATTGGTGCAAATTCTCAGTCGCATGGGTTTTGTTACTGATCTGAGTTGGTGTGCATTCAATCTGTCTGAGTTACAGAGTCACTCATCTGGAAGGGACTACTGGGGCAAACCAGCTCCCAGCTGTGTCTGGGCATCAGTGCACAGACCTTATGTTCTAGCTCCCTGACCTAGATGTATGACAGCTTTTTATACACAGGATCCTTTTCCTTATCCACTTATAAAATCTGAACTTTTCTTCTTCCTAACAGGATATTGTGGAAAAATCCCATATGTGTGGGAGCATGTTCAATCTATACCTTCACCAGAACTACGTGGACTTCTTTTCTGATATAGATGATGTAGTGAGAGCCAGTGAATATTTGAGCACTGCTGATGTCCTCTGTAGTAACTGGAGTGTAAGTGTCGTCTTTGTATAGGCACACACTTCTTTTTAAGTACTTTGACATTGAGGCTCTGAACTTTCCGCTGCATTTTTGGAAGTTTGCTGCAAACTTAGGGCGTGAGCAACGTGAATTATTAATAAATGCTGAAGTATATCAGCTGCAGAAGAGATGCAGAGCCAATGTTTTGTCCAGCTTCTGTCAGCATTTTATTATAGTGAGTTGCAGTGTTTGTAGGACACTCTACAAAGTATTTTTGAGTAGAATATGTTTGTGCTAAGAAGGAATCAAGCTGTTTCTTTTTTCTCAGTTGCTTTGAGTAAAAGTTTTGCAGTAATCTAAACTTTAAAACAGTGTACATGTTGTGCCACTGCAGTTACTTGATGTGTTTCAGTGCAAATGAGCTGCCTGGAGCTCACACAGGGCCCAAATTCTCTTCTAGACACGGCTTGTGATGGAGAGCTACAGTGCCTCCGTGGCTACCCGAGGGGTGATCCACTCCAACACATCCAAAGCCTTTGCCCACCAGCAGGGGGGAATGGGGTTTCGACCCTTACATAAACCCCAGTGGTTTTTGATCAATAAAAAGGTAAATCCTTGCTTTTATTTTTTCTTTTTTTTGTTTTTTTTAATCTCTAAGGTGTGACTGTTGAGTAGTATAGATGAAATTTGATCACAGTGCTAAACTTGTCAAATACCCTGTTTTGAGATAATCTGTTTCTACAAAGCACTTGCTAGAAGAGCAGTTTGCATCACTTCTTTAATGTAAAAATAAATTGGAGGCCTTTGACAAAGTCTGATTCCTATGTCCAAGCTGGCATGCTCCTGGGAGAGTCTTAATCCTGAATTAATAGAGAGACAATTGGCATTGAAATACTGTTGAGTATTTCTAGAATTGAGTTTGGTTTTGTGCAGTTTGAAGCACATTGAACTCTTGTATAAGTGTAAGAAATTTCTGCTGTTATGGTTTAGGTGTTTATCAGAAATAGCTTGTTCAGGAGATCCAGCAGGTCTTGGCATTTTTTTACATTTGAACTAATATGTTGGCAAAAAGCATTGGCCTGGATGGGCTGGGAATTCTGTAATCAAGGAATAATTTTTTTTTATTATTTTAATACCCAGTAAAAGGCAAAGTTGAAGGATTCTACCGTTTTTATGATTGATATATGCTAAATGCATACCTTTCCTTTATCTGGCCTCATTTTTCAGTAGCTTGTGTGTAGTCATCCTGTAGCAGCCAGGAAGAAAGTCTGTGTATTGTGGTACAGAAAGTCTACATTCATAATGCTTTACCAGGTTTTTTACTTGTGTTCACCCTCCCCAACTCTTGCAGTATCAGGAAAATTGCCTTGCTGCAAAATCTCTGTTTTCAAGCTTCTGTTTACCACCTGAGTGCCTTCAGACAGAGCTGCTGCCTTATCTTGCTATGTTAGCAAACCCCATGAGAAACCAAGGTAAGATGGGTGCAACTCTTGATCTTGGACTCTTTTTTTAATTGAAACGTACTGACAAATTTCATAAGCCAAAAGGTCAATTCTGTTTGTGCTTTTGCCTCAAAATAAAAGCTTCTCCTGGTAAATGTTATGTAGGTGATACCCAAAGATGCTTCCAGTACCACAGCCAAAATTAAAGGTGCCCTGGTAGGTTGATCAAACTTTAATGATTAAGTTGCTGTCTAGGCTTAGGGCTTTTATAATATTTGCTGGAGGATTTGATGAGAAGAGGTTTTGAAACCCAGTTGACAATAATGACTAAATCTTCTTTGCTTATTGATACCTTTCCACTAACATCAACAGACTTACGACACCTCAAAAAGCCTTTCACAGGTAAAAGAAGCAAAACTCAAGTTTACAGTGCATTAAAAAAAAGTTCAATCTGAGATAATCTATTGGCAAACAGTTCATGCAGAAAAATTTACTTTGTGTGGTACATAATGCAAAAATTAATATTTAGACAGCTGGGTCACTTATGCTGTTGTTAATTCTTTCTAATAAAAAGCATCATGTCTTAACTAAGGCCTTGACATCAGGATGAGTGAGTTTTATAGGCTGTGGAATAATAGCCCTACATGATAAATACGCAGGGGATGAATGTCAGAGATCTGGGATTTGGTGTGTTGATCATCTATAAATATATTGTGGTAAACTGTAACAGTTCGGAAAGACAAAGTTATATGCACAGTGTTTTGGTATCTTAAAATATTTCAGATATATACAGGAATACTCAACTAAGGTAATAGTTTCTTTTCAAATATATTCAACTGTCTGTTCATCATGATCTACCTAGTAAGATACTAGTGGTTCTTTGTTCTTAGCTCAGATTGCTTTTATCCAAGATGTGGGGAGGCTGCCACTGAAAAGACATTTTGGAAGGTAAGCTGAACTTCTGTCTGTAGTTAAAAAAAATGAGACTGTGTCATCTATGAGGGGGAAGAACCCTTTCATTAGAATTTTATTTAATGAGTTATTTAATCCAAAATTAGATAGCTGCACTGGTTTTATTTTGTAGAAGTTTTGCCTGTAAGGCTACTTAGAGTAAACCTTTATTCAGAATGCATGATTTTTAGTCAGGCTATAGGTACTGAATGCTGAAAACCAAGGGTTTTCTCTCTGAGACTTCAGTGCCCTCCTCTGAGGCTGTGTGTGTGCAGGCTCAGGGGTGACATGGCATGGGGAGCTCTGTTCTGACTTTTGTGAGCCCTCTGAATCAGAGACTTCATTTACCTCATGAGACCCTCAGTTACACTTGTATAGCTGTGATAGCTCTGGAATTTAAGAAGTGTTTAATTGGTGTGTTTCTAGCAAAGAATCAAGTTCACAGCTGCAGTGAGACAAACGGTCATCTCCTAACCAGGACATAGTTTGTTGAGGCATCTGACAGAGCATCTCCTACTTGTCCCTGGTGTTGCTGCTGAGTTTAACTATGAATTTCCAAGCTGTATTTCCAAGAACCACCCTGTTCCCCAGCTGTTTTATTAAAAGCCATTTTGGTTGCTAGTAAGGGAGGAAGAAGAGTCTCTCTAAGGAGTGTATTTCTTTGTAATCCTCCTGGTGAGCCTCAAGGTGTGAAGCTTCTCAAATTAATTGTAACTTCATTGTCCCTTTTAAGTTTCCTTGCAGCATACGGTACTGATATTTTGTATCTGCATTAATAAGTTGCTGGGGTGTCACTGAATGTCTGATGTGAGGAGTGATGTCCTGCTGAAAACATTGTCATCCACACAGATGGACTGTTCAGTGTGCTAGAACTGTGGTACAGAGAAATGTAGGCATGTGCTGCCCTCAGGAGTTGTGAAAGAGAATAAACTGTCACTGACCAGTCCCTGAGGTGCCTATCAGAGGGAATGAGGCTCTGTTTGAGCTCTGGCTGTGAGGGCAGCCGTGTGCCTATGGTCACTCTGTGCTGCTCTGGTGCTTTGCAGGCTGCAGCTGGAGGCTCTGGGGGACAAGGACCCCGGGCTGCCAGGGCTGTTCAGCCACGATGGTGACGGTGCTGATGGTGACCCCGAGGGGCCCCTGCTGCCTTCCAGCCAGTCCAGCGGGAGTGACCTGCCAAGCAGCCAGCCCCAGCCCGTTGCAGCTCAGGCCATTCTGGAGGAGGAGGAGTTACGAATCGAGGAATACGACAGTGACTGAGAGACAGGACACAGCCACTGCCATGCTATGGGGATTCAAGTGCTGCTAAGGCCTTTGCTGAGGAGCATGGCCTGCCCAACAGTGCTGCCTAGCCATGCTCGAGGACTGGGAGCCCAGTCCAGACCTGCTGAGAGCATCGAGAGCTCCCGGCGTCCTCCTTGCTCTGCAGGGCCAGCCTGAGCTGAGTGCTAAGGTACAAGCTATTTCTTCCCTCTCCTGAGCCATGAAATCGCCTTAGGGTGATAATGAGAGAGAAATAAATGGCTGAAATCAGTTTGAAAGAGACTATAGATTAGCAGTGTCACTCTTAAGTTATTTTTATTTTTACACATTTTAATAGACTTTGCAGTTGTGCACTGTGTTTCCTGAGTACACATTCCATAAGTTGTCAGCATTCAAAGGGTTTATTCAAATTCACACTTTGTAAAGAACTGCTGTTTGGAAGTTTGGCCCTTATTGAAAGAAGAGGCTGAAATTTACACCTGAAAAGTCTGATACCCCATACTGATGATGTACAGAAAACTTCTACTGTTTTAATACTGTTTTGTACTCTGCCTTACAGAAGACATAAATCTTATGATTTTCATGTCTTTATAAGTGGAACTAATGTTTTACCACGGATTATGTTGTATTCCTCTTGGGAAGATATTTTCATAACCTTTAGCAGGGAAAAGGTAGCTATTAAGCAGAAGTTGTACTTAAATGTGTAATGTGCAGTTTTTCTCCTTGAATTGCAGTTGTGCTGGGGGAAACACTGATCTTGTGTTCAATAACAGACACATGATCATATATTGTGGTTAGTAATACCACAGCAGTGAGGAAAAAAGTCAAACCAAAACAGCTTTGTTTGAAGCACATGTGCGTTTCTGTATTGCTTAAAGCCAGTTTAGTGAGAGAAAATGTGTTTATCCACCCTGACCTTGGATTAATGCTATTAAAGACCTGTCCCCTCTCAAGGGACAGGTATAGTCTTTTTGTCTACACCTATTGCTTAATTTTGAAGGGAGAAATTTCTCTCCTAAGTCTAAAATTCTGTTACAGCTATACTTATTATAGCAAACCAAAATGTCTTTGGCTGTTAATGACCATTAACCCTTTTTCTCCTCTCCAGGGTACTTTGGATGGGCTGTTCCTGGGGTGTCTCCAGCACAAGTAACAATAAGGCACAAAATACTGATTTTTTATCTTTCAAGCACACCCCTACCCTCCTTTGCTGTGTCTTTTCAGCTTTCTTTACAGTAGCACCAGGTAACTGCAGCTGCTGTGTTGGCCTTTTCCTTGTTAGGGCAGAATTCAATACTCACCTGGCAAATTCCACCTGGCACTGTGAGCTACAGCGTGCAGAGCTGTTACGCAAAACCTCTGTCACGTGAAAACAGCACCTGGACAAACACACAACACCCCCATAATTCTGTTTGAAGCCTGAATGTTTTGCAGTTCTAGTGCTGCCCCACTGAAGCCACTTGCTTCTGCAGCCTGTCATGTGGGGCTCCATACAGCTGCTTTCCACCTCCAGTTCATTCCTGCAATGCAACAGGAACCGTCAGTGAAAAGAGCATAGCGTGTTTCTTCTGACAGCAGTTGGTTGTATGGTGGAGCTTCCTCAGCACATGTCACTTGTTCTTGTTCTTCTTCATCAGTGAGACCAAAGCTTTCACCTTCAAGCCAATTTGTGATTATTTCCAAGATCCCAGGGCGATTCGGGTTTCCAATACGGGCGCGTTGTGTTATGAGGGCAATCCACTTGCTCCATGTAGCATTGGTGGCATGGTGGGTAGAGGTAACCTTTGCTTTAAGCATCCACCCCAGCACCAGTAGTCGGGGTGCCAGGAGGAGTTGTGCTTCTGAGTTCTGACCTCTGAGGCGGCTTGGATTCCTTCATAGGCTGCCAGGATTTCCTTCTCTGTGGGGGTGTAGTTGTCTTCAGACCCTCTGTAACTATGGCTCCAGAATCCCAATGGTCGACCCCGAGTCTCTCCAGGCACTTTCTGCCAAGGCTCCAGGACAGACCATTGTTCCCGGCTGTGGAGTAGAGCACGTTTTTCACTTCTGGTCCTGTCCTGAGTGGGCCAAGCACTATCGCATGAGCAATTTCCTGTTTGATCTGAGGGAAGGCTTGCTGCTGTTCAGGGCCCAAGTGGAAGTCATTTTTGCAGGTAACCAGGAGGAGAGCGCTCACAATTTGACTGTATTCAGGAGTGCGCATTCTCCAAAAGCCTATGGCGCCTAGGAAAGGTTGTGTTTCTTCTTGTTAGTTGGTGGAGACGTCGCAGTGATCTNGGCCAATGTCAATCTCCATTCCCCTTCAGACTTGCGCACAGGCCAGATGGGGCTGTTGAAGGTTGAGTGGGTTTTGCTGACCACCCCTTGGCTCTCCAGCTCACGAATCAGCGTGTGGATGGAAATCACAGCATCTCGAGTTGTCTGGTACTGCTGGCGGTGCACTGTTGAGGTGGCGATTGGCACTTGCTGCTCTTCTCCCTTCAGAATCCCAACTGCATAAGGATTCTCAGACAGCCCAGGGAAGGTGTTCAATTGCCTAGTGCCGTCTGCCTCCACAGCAGCTATTCCAAAGGCCCACCTGAGTCCCTTTGGGTCTTTGTAATAGCCATTCCGGAGGAAGTCTATGCCCACAATGCATGGGGCCTCTGGGCCAGTCACAGTGGGATGTTTCTTCCATTCTCCAGTTAGGCTCACTTCGGCTTCCAGCAGGGTCAACTGCTGTGATCCCCATCACTCCAGAAATAAAAACTGGTTCTGTCCCCACACATCTGACCATGATCAAAGTGCACTGTATGCCCGTGTCAACCAAGACTTCATATTTCTATGGTTCTGATGTGCCAGGCTATTGGACCCACACTGTCCAAAAGACACAATTTTCCCTGGCCTCTATCTGGCTAGAGGCAGGGCCCCTCTAATTCTGGTTATCAGTTGAAACTCGAGCTACTTCCCTTCTGGTGGAACTCTCTCTCAGAGCATGTCCATCCTTCAATTCACACACCCATGCCGCCAGGACAGAAGTTGGTTTTCCATCACACCTCCTCATGCCTTCCCCACAGTCACACAGGAAGAACCATAGTTCGGGGCTCTTGGGGTGTACCCTCTCTCCCTAGCTGCGGGACGTCTGTTTCTGCTAACAGGGCATCTGGTCTTTACTGATGCGATTTGGAGAAGGCCGTCTTTCAGCTCCTTCCTGAGTTTCTGATGAGTCTTCTCCATCCTGTCTTCCAACTTCTGTATGGTCTTTGACAGACTCTTTTCCACAGCTGTGATTCTTGCTTATTTTGGGCCATGCACAATGTCTGCATACACCCGGAGCCTCCTTGCCATAGTACCCACTGACTCATCTCTGTCATTCCATGTCATCATTGCTAAAGCAGGGGCATTTTCATGTGTTGCATGTCATGCCACATTTCAGCCACATCACTGGTGTACATTTTACCATATTGGGCTCCTGATTGTTTGGTCACCTGAGGATACAATCTTTATCACTGCTCTCAGGCATTGAATCCCTTGTTCCATGGTCTTCCAGGGGTTTAGCTGCAGCTGGAGATCTTCCCAGCACAGGTATCTTTCCTTCACACTTCTGAACAGCCATGTCCAGAGACTGAGAGCTTCAGGCCCCCTTGTCATCTTGTGGTCAATACTTAAATCCTGTGATGGGGATCCCAAATGCCTCGCTTCAGTGCCATCCAGAATTGTACCATCGCCTGCAGCATCCCAGATTCGGACCATCCAGCTTAATATAGATTGATCAGACCATCGGGTGTAATCTTTCCTCAGGGTGCAAAGGCTTTCTGTAGAAATGATAATGATTTCAGGTTCAGATTGTTTTGCTGGCTGTGAAGGTCCTGGTTGCCCATCATCATCCACAGGGTGAATGGATTTGATTTTGTGTTTCTTTTTCTGGATAGGGGCAACTGTTACTGGTTTAGGCTCCCCATATGTTTTAGCTGCTGCTGGAGTGATTGGGATGTCTACTGTCTTACTCTGGTTGTATCTTCTGCCCTACAGTACCTAGCAGCATAAGTGTTAGCCAGGACCCAGCATATTGCAATGAGCTTTTTCTTTTCACTAGCATTGTTATTGCAATTTTCCTTCAGATACTTCCCCACCTCAGCTGGATTTTGAATTTGTTCAATGGGGAAGTTCCCATCTACTGGGTCAGAAAATTGCTTCAGGGTCTGGCCTATGTCCTCCCATACCCCACACCACTTAGAATCTTCCATAACTGGGGCAGGTATCTGGGCAACCCCTCGGGAAAGCTCAGCCCTTGTTTTAGATAAGTTGGATACTACTTAGAGGAACCCTGCTAGGTAACATAGGAAGACGGTGGTATCTTTAGCATCCAGGGGAAACTGAACATTTTCAAGAGGTCATATGCCAGATCTGAAGGAGAAGGAGATGAAGGGCTGGGAATTATCATCCCCTGCTTTTCCACTAACAAATTGGGTGTAATTACTAATACATCCCAAAAGAAAGCTGCCAAGGCCAGAATGGAAAAATGACATAAAATACACATTCTCAATGGTTTTCATCCCTCCAGACAGACTTTGATAGACCACTAACCCCAGGCATATTAAAATGGCAGTCCTGATTCTTACTCTGTTGTGGTCCGGCTGATGGTGAATGCCCAGCTGGTTGGAGCCGTGACTTCTGCAGAGAGTTTCTGCAGCTGTCAGCAGGATTCTCCATTGGCCACTCACAGTCTGCACTCATTCAGCAGGGCGACACATACAACAAGGAGGTGGAAAGGGTCTTTGTATGGTTACCAAGACTTAAGTTTATTGCCTTCGTCCAGAGAGGTCAGGAACAGACTTTAGCCTGAAGGGGACAGAGACAAAGACCCCGAACAAGGAAGGGCCTGACTGTTATATACGGAGGGGGAGGGAACAACAACATCTAGTGGAAAACTGGCTTATGGGCAGTACAAGAGTAACATACAGGTTGGGGGGCCAGTAAGGACAAATACGAGGGGTGGCTGGAGGGTACAGACCAATGGGCTACCAAACACCGTAGAACAATCTGGAAAAGTTACTTACATAGGTGCAAGGGGTGGGAAGGCCAACAGGCCAATCAGGATGACAGGACGGGAAAATATTTACATAACACTCCGGGGCATTATGGGAGAGTGCATTTCTGTCTAACTGTGAAGGTTGTCACAGCCCTTAGGGGCTGTGTTTCCTGTAGGCCCTTGCAGAAGTCCAGTCAGCAGGCTCACTGGCCCCCACATTATTCCTGACTTACAAAAAGTGTAAGCCAGGGACCCAACTGCCCATAGCTGTGGGCATATAGCTAGTTTCCAGAGAAAAATTATTAAATCAAGCAGCATGGTTATTTCTTACTGATTTATCTCAATACACAGTGATTCAAACCAGATTTTTTTTTTCCTCCATGTGCCCCTTAAGTTGGGTGCCAAATTTTTGTCCTGGTTTTGGAGACAGAATTCTCAGGAGGAAATGCTCTGGAGTGAGCACCTCCTCCCGAGGGAAGAGCAGGATCTCCCCCTTTCCTCTGCCAATGAGACAAACTAACAAAAGCAAGTGAAAGTGGAAAAAAAACCTGAACTA
>VZTZ01010473.1:56396-68920 GCA_013400955.1 Drymodes brunneopygia | reverse complement strand
GAGCCGTTGCCCCAGGGCCATTGGGCTGAGCCGTTGAACCGACCCGCACCTGCGGTCCGTGGCTCCAGCCCCGTCCCCCGGGCCCACCTTAAAGATACAGACACCTTGGGCACTAAGCAGACGGTTAAGGAATAAAGAAGCCTCATAACATCACCCCAGACATAACAACACCTCAGGTGAGGCCGAGGTCGGGGCTGGCAGCACAGGCAGGTGCAAGGACGGGTGTCACTGCAGCGCCCCTGCCATTTTGGCTCCCTCGGCACTGTCTCACGTACGAGGTGGGGAGAGAACTGGGCTCCAGATAGGGGTGAAAGGGACCTGGGGGTGCTGGTCAACAGCGACTGGACATGAGCCAGCAGTGTTCTCAGGTGGCCAGGAAGGCAAATGGCACCTGGCCTGGATCAGGAATAGTGTGGCCAGCAAGACCAGGGCAGTGATTCTTCCCTGTACTCAGCATTGGTGATGCTGCACCTTGAGTGCTGCATTCAGTTCTGGGCCCCTCAGTTTAGGAAGGACCTTGAGAAGCTCAAACATATCCAGAGGAGAGCAACAAGGCTGGTGAAGGCACTGGAACACAAGCCCTATGAGGAACGGCTGAGGGGGCTGGGGTTGTTTGGCCTGGAGAAAAGGAGACCCAGAGGTGAGCTCATCACTCTCTACAACTCCCTGAAACGTGGCTGTAGCCAGGTGGGGGTTGGTCTCTGCTGCCAGGCAGCAACTGACAGAACAGGAGGACACAGCTTCCAGCTGTACCAGGGGAAGTTCAGGTTGGACATCAGGAGAAAAATCTTCACTGGAAGAGTGATTGGGCACTGGAATGGGCTGCCTAGGGGAGGTACTGGAGTCACCGTCCCTCGACCTGTTTAACAAAGCCTGGATGTGGCACTCAGTGCCATGGTCTGGTTAATGAGGAGGTGTTGAGTGATAGGCTGGACTTGATCTCAAAAGATCTTTTCCAGCTTAGCTCATTCTGTGATTCTGTGATTTAGGAGCATCCCCAGAAGGAAGGGTGCATGTGCTTTCTGGGTGTGGCCAGAGAGCTGAAACAGCTCTGGGTGCCTTTTGGGAACCCCATGGCTCACAATGAAACCACCCAGCCCTGTCTCCGTGTGTACCTGTGGCTGGGGCTGGGCTCAGGGCTCGCAGTCCCCACCAGGCTCTCCCTCACAGGGGACCTCAGCCAGGTTTAGGGACAAGACACAGATGAGGGTGGCTGAGAGCAGCATGGAAACACAGAAGTTAAACACAAGAAGCAGTATTTTCTTTCTTCCCCTGAAGCCTGTGGGGCCAATGTCCTGTTGTGATGTCAGCTGCTGGTGGAGGGTGACAAACAAGTGTCTGACTGTGACATCACTGAGGCATGTGTTCTGATGTCACATCCCTCACTGGTTGTGTCTGGGCACTGGCAGGGCCAGCATGGCTCAAGCCTGGACTGCTACCCAGCGAAGCTGTGAGGCCTGGAGAGTAGAGCCAGGCATCTCCTGGAGCTGTGTGGTGGGTTGGGGGCTGTCACTGGGAATTCCATTCCCATTCTGCAGCATCACTCCATGTCTCCAGCCCTGCCTGGTCTGGGCAGCCAGCAGCGCTGGAGGTGAGCTCTGTGGCGAATGTTGCCCACAGGGTATCTATGGGGTGGGCGCAGGGCTCGGGGAGCAGGGAGGGTGTCCTCGAGGGGCTTGGGCTTTTCTCCCTCCCCCCTGCCCCAGGACAGCCAGCAGCCACAGCCTCTCTCCACTCCACAGCACAGGACACACTTTGGAAGCGCTACAGAATCACAGAATCATCAAGGCTGGAAGAGACCTTCGAGATTCCCAAGTCCAGCTGTGGGCCCAGCACCACCTCTGGCACCAGCAATGGGGAGCCTCCTGTCCCTGCCCCCGGCGCTGGGCGTGAGCAAGGCCACGCAGACGGAGTGGAACTGCCCCGTGTGCCACAGCGTGCAGTGTGACACGGTCGCCGTGCCCTGCGGCCATGAGTTCTGCCTGGGCTGCCTGCTGCGGCACACGGCCACGAGCCCCACGTGCCCGCTGTGCAACAACCCCCTGATCAGCGCCCGCTTCTCCGTGCAGGGCCGGAACGACTTCCTGCAGTGCATCCTGAGCCCGCCCGGCGCACCGCCCGGGCCTGGCAGCTGGGCACGAAGGGCTCTGTTCCGCCTGGTCTACACCCAGCCGCGACCCCCCGCCCCGCAGCCAGCCCTGGCTGAGTCGCCGTGTCCCAGCCCGGAGGCCGCCGATGGCTTCCCAGCCGACCTGTGGGAAGAGCTATTGCACGGCCACGAGCACCTGCTGGACCCCGTGCGGCCCTGGCTGCGGCAGAGCTTGGAGGCCATCTACAACACGCAGTGGTGGGAGGCGCGGCAGGTGGAGAGCATCGCGCTCTCCACGCTGTGCATCTGCGGCCCGGACGAGGACGGCCTGACCCACATGCTGCAGAACTACCTCGGCGAGTACACCGCGCCGCTGATCCACGGCCTCATCCACGTCACCAAGCACCGCTGCAGGGACGCCTGGCTGCAGCAACGCTCCCAGGCTGGCCGGTACGAGGAGGGCCAGGAGGAGGACGAGAGCCCCGCGGCCAGCCCCAGCCCCTCGGCCTGGGCGGGCGGGACCCATGCTCCTGGGCTGGCTCCGGACCTCCCAAGACCCGGCCTGCGGGACCAGCCTGACGAGCCAGAACCCACCCGCCCCGGGAGTCAGGACCAGCCGCAGGCCTGGCCGGAGCAGCACACGCCCACTCCTGGTCCCTCCACGCCCCGCTGGCGGAGGAACCGCCCGCCCTGGGGCACCAGGCGCTCTCGGAGGAGGAGGGCCCAGAGAGCCGGAGGTCCTTTGAGGGTCAGGAGGAAACCAAGGAGAAAATAAAAGGCTATTTCTATGACACAGTCTTCCTTCTCCTGGGGGCCGTTCTCTCATGCCCACCTTTGGCCAGGCTCCTACAGCCCCAGGAGATCCTGCGTGAAGCCATGTGGAAGTGATCCCAAAGTGCTCGTGTGGAGAAAGATTCCTGTGTCTTGTTTTGCCAGATGACCTTCCCATCCCCTTTCAGATCCCTTCAGTCAACCCATTGTTGACATCTCTTAATTTCTGTGATGGAAAATCATCAGTCCTTTCCCAGCAGGGACCTGGGAATTGTCCAGGAGCCCCTGGAAGGGCAGAACTCAAACGGCCAAATATGAGCTGTCTCCAGCTCACTCCCACAAAGAAGCAGCCTTTGCTCAGACGTGGGGTTTACGGATGGCAGCTCTCACATGGTGGGATGTGCAGTGAGACAGGGAAAAAGGCAGGCGCGGGCTCGCAATGGGAGGATGCTGAGACTGGGAGGGCCTTAGGGTCAGGGTTTTTCCGGCCGGCTCAAGGGGTCACAGAGGAGCAGCTGTACAAGAGGGAGGTGCCGGAGGTTCGGCTCTGTCCTTCTGCCCCACCAGGCGCCGGGGACGGCACCCGTGGAGTGGATCCATACCCGGGGAACCCCTCACCCACTGTGTGTGCTGGCCGGGAGCGGGTCCTGCGTGCAAACACTAAAAACAGAAGGGTCACGGTGCCACGGACTTCTGGTGTCCTGCGGGTGAGCCCGGGCCGTGCCCGGCCAACACCGCCCTACAGCCCCTCCCTGACCCCGTCCCACAGCCCGGGGCAGCCGGCAGGGCTCTGCGTCTAGCCACGGCCCATCTGCAGGGTCCCAGGACACATCCCTGAGGGATTTTTCAAACACGACGCAGAACGGATCAGGAGCAAGCTCTGCCCGCTCCGCCAGGACCGCGGGCTGACGGGTCCGTCCCGACCGGCCGCGCTCCCACCCGGCCCCTACGGCCAGGGCAGCCCTTCCAGGCCCGACCTGGCCTCGCCTGTCCCCCCGCTGTCCCCTCACAGTCCTGCCCTCCCCCTGGCCGGGCTGTCCCCTCACTGTCCCCTCCCGCCGCCGCGGGCCTGGCCCCGTGTCGCGACACGGGGCGCCGATTGGCTGCGCGCGGCCCGGAAGCGGAAGCGGCGGCGGAAGCGGAGAGCGGCGGTGATGGCGCTTGAGCTGGAAGCTGCGGGCGGGCAGTGCCGGCTGCGGCCCTTCTCCTGCGAGCTGGGGCTGCTCTCGCGGCCCGACGGCTCGGCCGCCTTCCTGCAGGGTCTGTGGAGCTCCGCTTCCCATCCCATTCCTTCCCGCAGGGTCTGTGGGCGTCCGCTCCCCGGGACTCACCTTCGCATCGCCTCCCTTCCCATTCCTTCTCTTCCCACAGGGTCTGTGGGGCTCCGCTACCCGGGGCTCCCCTTCTTTCCTGTCTCGGGCTCCTCTTCCCTGCCTTCCCCTTCCGAGACTCCTTCCCAGCCCATCCCGGCTCCGCTTCTCGAGTCTCCTCATTCCTTCCTAGCCTATCCGGCAGGGTCTGTGGTGCTGCCCGTACCAGGCCTCCCCTTCTCTGCTTCCCAGGACTCCCGTGCTCCCCGTCCCGGGGCTCCCCTTCTCCCCTTGCCGCGGCTCCCGTTCCCAGCCGTTCCCGCAGGGTGTCAGGGGCTCCCATTCCCGGGTGCCTTCACCCCGCCATGATCTCTCCTCTCTGTATATCCCCAGGTGACACCTCGGTGCTGGCCGGGCTCTACGGCCCCGCAGAGGCCAAAATCAGCAAGGAGCTGCCGGACCGGGCGGCGCTGGAGGTGTTGCTGCGCCCCAAGGTGGGGCTGCCAGGTGTGGACCCGCGAATCCCTGTCCCTATCCCTAAACAGGCTCTGTCCCCCAGAGTACAAAACTCGAGATATTTGGTTTATTTACAGGTTTTTATTTACACTTTACTGGGTGGAAATCTGCAAATCCAGCACAACCAAACCCTTTCTTTATGTACACATTTTATCAAACAGAGGCAGTGGTGCTCATTTGTACAAGTTTTATGGTTCTCTCATTCATTAGTGTTCTCCCTGCTGTTGGGCAGTGATTCCCTGGCTGCTCTCACGCTCCTCAGCCTCTCTCGGCTTTGGCTGGGGGTTCCTGAGGTCGCTGTCAGGCCCTGCTCCTGCTGCAATCACCGGTTCCCAGCCACAGCCCATCCCAGCACAGCTCTGAGCTGTCCTGGGGAGTTCCTTCCTTATCGTGGGAGTTCTGCCAAATGCCCTTGGGGCCGTGAATCCTGCCCTGGCCGTGTCCGCTGCCAGGGAAATCCTTGTGGCCGGGCTCTGTTACCCTCCCCTAGGCCCCAGAGCACTGAGGCCCGTGCAGGCCTGGCCCTTGCCAAGGCAGTTCCACTGAGCAGGGATTTGTCTTCCCAAGGCCTGGGCACCACCGAGAGCTTGCTGGCCTCTCGGGGTCAGGGGTAAATCTCCTTTCTTGGGGCTCCAAAGCGCACAAAGTTCAAAGCACCAAGGGGTTCTTAGGGGAGCTGTGACACCCTGCTCGTGTTGCAGGCGTGCTGGAGCGCAGCCGGGAGCAGCAGCTGCGCCAGACGTGTGAGGCCGTGGTCCTGGGGGTGCTACACCCCCGCACCGCCATCTCCCTGTCACTGCAGGTGCTCAGCGATGCCGGCTCTGTATCCTTTCCTTTGTGGGACGGTTCAGGGGGGTCTGGGGGCCAGGAACTTGGGGCTGTTGGTGCTGTGGGGTCCCTTGACATTCCCCAGCTGTTGTCCTGCTGCCTGAACGCTGCGTGCATGGCACTGCTGGACGCAGGGCTGCCCCTCGCTGCCCTGTTCTGCGGTGTCACCTGTGCCCTGCAGCCTGACGGCACCATTCTGCTGGACCCCACCACCCGGCAAGAGCAGGTGAGCCCTGGGGGGTGCCCGGCCCTTTGTGCACCCCCCCGAGCCCTCCTGACCCCTGTCCCCACAGGAGGCCCGCGCCATCCTCACCTTCGCTATCGCCAGCAGTGAGAGGAAGATGCTGATGGCCACCACCAAGGGCAGCTGCTCCGTAGAGGAGGTGAGGGTCTACCTGGGGGGTTTTGGGGTGCAGGGTTCCTTCATAGGGGACTCTAGCACCCACCGCTTCACCCCGATCCTGCGCAGATGCAGCAGTGCCTAGCCGCAGCCCAGCGTGCTGCCGACGCCATCTTCCAGTTCTACCGTGACTCCGTGCGCCGCTGCTACTCCAAGTCCTGAGCTGGGGACACCCTGCAGGCAGCTGGACTGGCCTGGACCCCCAGCACTCAGTAAAGGACCCTTTTCCCCTCCACTCTGCCTCTTGAGTCCATCCAGTGCTGGCCAGGGCTCCTGAGGGGGGCACACACAGGGACAGGCCTGGGGATCCATGTCCTGGTACCCACTGGCTCCTGAGACCCCCGGAGTGGGGGCACAAGGACATGCCTGGGGCACTGTCCTGGAGGGGCACCCAACCTGGCGGCTTCCGGGTGGCACCCGCGCTCTGGTATACTCAACATGGTGGCTTCCGGGGCCAACACACGCGCTGGTACAGCAAACATGGCGGCGCCGCTAGCGGGATGGTGCTTGTTGCCTCGCTCTGACCTTCCAAGCATAGTGGCGTGGCGAGGTTGTGTACGTCCTCGCCTTCCTAGGCGGAGCTTGTAGTGCCGCGACCAAAAGGAAGGCGGTATTTGGCGTCACGTGGTTCGCGAGGGCGGTGGTTGTGGGGGTTATGGGGTCAATGGGGAGGGTCAGTGTGGGGCAGTAACAGGGGGTGCTGGGAGCGTAGGGGCGATAATGGGCCCGATGGGCGGCAGCAGCGGTCAGCAGTGGGGATATGGGGCGGGATAGCGGAGTTCAGTGGGATCTTGGGGGCCCTAATGGGGGGCAGCGTAACGGNCGCGGGGGTGGGGGCGTTTCCGCACAGCCCGGACATCTCTGCAGTGGCCACTGCCCCCGGGGCTGGCCCCTGGCCCGAGTACTCCAGAGCCCGGGTCCCGGGGGGTCCCTGTCCCTGACATGCGGGTGTCCGACTGCCCGGACAGCTGTAGAGGGCCGGTCCGTGCCTCAGGCCCCCGTGGGCTGTGGTCCTGTGGGTCCCCCACAGCCCGGCTCCCCGTGGGCGTGCTCCTTGCCCCGGGTCTCTCCCCTGCCCTGGCCGTGCGGGTCCCCCCCCAGGCCCGGGCACACGCACGGGTGGTCCCCGCCCTGCGCCCCCCCAAAGGCCGAGTCCCCATACCCTTTCCCATACCGTGTCGTTGCAGCGCTGCTGGGACGTCGCTCTGGCGCCGCTGAAGCAGATCCCCATGAACCTGTTCATCATGTACATGGCCGGCAACACCATCTCCATCTTCCCGGCCATGATGGTCTGCATGATGGGCTGGCGCCCGCTGCAGGCCCTCATGTCCCTGTCTGCCAGTGAGTGCAGTCCCTGCATGGGGGCAATCCCCTGGGTGTCCCAAGGGCCCCCAGGTGCCCCACAGTTCCCTGGGTGTCCCAAAGCCCCAAGGGCCCCCTTGAGTGTCCCACAGCCCCTTGAGACTCCACACAGCCCCACAGTCCCTCAGGTGTCCCCACAGCCACACCCAGCCCCCCAGGTGTCCCCATGCACCCCCAGGTCTCCCATAGCCCCATGGATAGCCAGATGTCTCCCACAGCCTGGCAGTCACCTCCATGTTATTCCCCTCTACCCAGCACTTCACCCGTGATGCTGCCCATCCCTGTGACCCCTGGTGCCCCCTGTGCCAGGTCAGTGGCCTGGGGGTCACTGACAGGCACCCTGATCCCTTCTGTTCCCCCCAGCACTGAAGGCCCTGGAGAGCTCAAGCCGGCGGGCACTGCAGGGTCTCGTGTTCCTGGTGGGCAATGGGCTGGGGCTGGCACTGGCCCTCTACAAGTGCCAGGCCATGGGGCTGCTGCCCACTCGCCCTTCTGATTGGCTGGCTTTTGTCACCCCTCCACAGGTGAGCCCGGGGGTCCTGGGGACATCCCGCAGGGTCAGGGGTCCTGGGCTTGGACAGTGGGGTCCCCCCACTCACCCCCTTCCTCTCTCCCCTCTCTTGGCAGCGAATGGAATTCACTGGGGGTGGCCTGATCTTGTGACCCCCCCCTGTGCCCACCCACCAATAAAGGCGATGGCAGGATGGTGACATCATTTTTGAGGGGAATTCCGAGCGTTTGGGGACTCAGCCCATGGCAGCACTGGTTTGGGGTGAACCAAAAAATGTTTATTGGGCTGCAGTGGGAGCACTGGGAGTGCACTGGGTAGCACTGAAATCTGTACTGGGAGTGCCCTGGGAACCTTGGAACCTATAGTGGGAGCACTGGGAGCTTTGGGGCCTGCACTGGGATTGGATTGGGAGCCTTGGGGTATGCACTGGAGCTGCACTCAGAGCCACAGGACCCATATTAGAGGGCATACTGGGAACGCTGGGAGCATCCTTGGGGCTCACTCGGGGAGAGCTGCAGCCTGAGGCTGGCTCTGTGCTGGAAGCACTGGGTTCATATTGGGAACACTGGGGATCATGTGGGGACCTTGGTTTGACTGTAGGTCATGCTGGTGTCATACTGAGAGCCCTGGGGCCATACTGGGATCCTGCCTGAGGAGCTGTGGCTCACTAGCATTGTACTGGGAGTGCTGGGGGTATGTTGGAAGCACTGGGCACATACCGGGACTGTGGCAGCCCAAACTGGGATTGTGCCAGAAGACCTGTGGTGCAGGCCAGCATTGCACTGGGAGGACTGGGCCCACACTGGGATGGGTATGGCCACACTGCTGGTTTCTGCCACATTTCTCCATTTTACTCTGGTAGTTTCCCCATTTTGATTGTTTTTCTCACCACTTCTTGCCCATTTGTGCCCCATTTTTGCACTTTTCCCTTGTTCTTCCATGTATATTCCCCCATTTTTGCAGTAATTTCTCCAACTGTTGCTCCTAATAGACCCCAAACCTCTGCCATCCAGTATGGACCAGTGCCTCGCAGTATAGCCTAGTGCTCTCTGCAGGACTTTGCGTGTGATCCAGGACTCCAGGATGATTTTGCCATGGTCCTGGGCCCAATTGCAGTATATTCCACCAGCTCCCAGTGCCTTTCCACACCACCCCGGTGGCACCACAGCTGCACTGAGGGCCTGGGATGGGGCTGGGCCTCCTTCGGATGGAATCAGTGGAAACGTGATGTCACACCTCACTCTGCTAACTCAGCTGTGGCATGTCCTGGGGTATCACCGTTCATGGTGACCCCAGCACACCATTTCCTGATGGCCACAGCTCCCACATGAGGCCCCCCAGCCATTGGAGCCCCACGCCTTTCCCAATGGCCTCCCACAGACTCATCCAGGCTGGAAAAGCCCCCCCAGCCACGGAGTCTAGCCTGTGCCCAACCCCCACCTTGTCCCCAGCCCAGAGCACTGAGTGCCACCTCCAGCCCTTCCCTGGACACCTCTAGGGATGGGGACTCCAAACCTCCCTGGGCAGCCCCTGCCAAGGCCTGACCACCTTTTCCATGGGGAAATTCCTGCTGATGTTCACCCTGAGCCTCCCCTGGGCCCAGCCTGAGGCCGTTCACTCTTCTCCTGTCCCTGTTCCCCTGAGCCTCCCCTGCTGCCCCCTCCTCTTACCAACAATCAGCAAAAATAAACCTCCCTAATACCACTGCAGCATTCAGCAGCAGCCTTTCTTCATTCAGCTGGAGGCATGAGGAGCTGTCTCCTCTAAAACACCGAGCATACTGACCCCAGAAAAGGCTCCTGTTCACAGGCTGTGTTTTTACATGCATGCTCACAGGTTTTCTCAGAACAAACACATACGTGGTAACCATTTCCCTGAAATCATTAACACATGTTCCTCCCACCAGCACATGTGTCTTCTGTCCTGGAGTGTCTTTGGTGGTCCTTGATGGCCAGCGACCTCACAGTTGTGTCTGACCACCTGGTGCTACTGTGCCCAATTAGGAGAAAGGCTGGCATAGCTGATCTAGCTTGTTAATTTGTGAGGCTTTGAATCAATAGAGTGTAGTTTCTTATTCCTTTCCTTGGTTAATGTTTGTCGTACTTTTGATTGTGCACTTTCATAGTCTAATGATTTTGCTAAATGATCATTGTATTTAACGCACCAGGTGCAATCAGTTCTTCATCTGGCAACATTGCCAGGGGGTTGTGCAGAGCCAGAAGGTCCCCTCTGAGCCTCCTTTTCTCCTGGCTGAGACTCTTTCCAGGTTCCCTCAGTCAGTCCTGGGGCTTCAGTCCCTGCCCAGCTCCGTTCCCTTCCCTGGACACGCTTGAGCCCCTCTGTCTGTCCTGAACTGGGACCACAGCTGGACACTCGAGATGGAGCCTCAGCAGTGCCCAGTGCAGAGGGACAGTCACTGCCCTGGGCCTGCTGGCCACACTGTTCCTGATACAGCCCAGGTGCCACTGGCCTTCTTGGGCACCTGGAATCATGTCCATGAGCCAGTGCTCTGCTCTCTCCTGGCAGTTTTCCCTATCTCTCCAGCTGGGAGGCTGCCCAGTCCAGCCATGTCTCCCAAGGAACACTGCACACCAGTGCCAGTGGGAGGGTCTCCTTCCCCCTGTGTGCGCCCCATTCCCCAAAGTTTTGGCAAGGCCACACCACTCCCCTTGGAGCTCAGGCACCACTGGTCATCCTGGCACAGCAGCGTGGGAGTCACAGGGGGTGAGCAGGACCCTGTGACAGAGTCTCTGGGACTGACACAGCCTGCCTTGGCAAGGGACCCCTGTTAGCAAAACCAGCGGCCTGTAGGGCAAGGAGACACAAATGTGGGAAGAATTTGTCAAGAGACGCCTGCCTAGTGCTGGAAATTTCTATGAATTTTTCCAGAATTTCTATGGTGGCAGGTGCACAGAAGTGGGATGGTTGGATCATTTGTGAGAACACCAAGGCACAGGAACAGCTGCTCTGGGGAGCACGAGTGCCTGGGGATCTCATGGGGATCTCACTTGGATCTGGGCCTGTGCTGGACCTGGGGACACCTTTGTGTTGTATGTCATTTCCTCAAGGTCAGCATGAAACACTCATGGCACAGCCAGACCCTCAGAGCCCTGACCCTGCCATCAGGACTGTCCCCAGCACCAGGACCACGCCCTGGCATGGAGATCCCTGGGCCAGAGCGGAAGGAAAATTCCCCTTCTCAGAGCCCAGACAGGGAGAAGCATCTCTGTCCCTGCAGCCGGCAGGTCACCTGAGCTCAGGAGTGCCTTGGGTTTCATTTCCCAGGGGATTCCAGAGCCACGTGCGGTTTCCCTGGCTGCAGCAGGCACCTGAGGCTCCAGGCAGGAAGTCTCCCAGTGACTTGGTGACGCTCCCTAATTAGCAGCCTGTTCCCAGAGCTGAGCTGCATTCCCCAGGCCCCCCTGCCTCGGGGCTGAGGCCCCACAGGGAGCCCAGGACAGCTGCAGGTGGCTCCTGGGCCGGGCAGAGCCGGCACGGGCTGGCTGAGGGACACTGAGCTGCCCTGCCCCTGAACTGCTGAGTTGTGAGTCCATGTGCCATCTGCAGCATCGGGAACACACAGCCCCACCTGCTCCAGTGCTCCTCTGCTCTGCCTCCCCTCTGTCCCAGGGGCTTCCAAGGACGAATGGCAAGCTCAGGGCAGCAGCCAGGGAAATAATCCCAGCCAGCCTCCATCTCACCCAGTAATTATTACAAATAAAGCACCACCATGGCCCAGTGACACAACTGCTCTCCCGTTTATTTCAATTTCAAATCAAACTTGTGAGCTGGATGCAGAGGACACTGGACAGTGCACACAGACAGGTGGGTGAGGTGGCAGCCTCAGCACATGGCTGCCAGCGATGGACAGGGGCTTTGTTTGCACAACACAGGGAATGTTCTGTCACGAGTCACTGCCAGACCACACCACGGAGCGTTGCACAGCCAGGATTCACCCGCAGGGACCACAGGCCCCTGCCCATCTGGCCAGCGCGGCGGTCACTCCCCGGCTGGACATGCCGAAGTGAGACGTTTCGGAACCATTTGGCGTTGGCCGTGTGCCTCTGACACCGCGTGTGGTCAGTGCCCGGGGGAGAGCAGCTGCAGTTCATCCCACGGGTTCGTGCGCCGGGCCCCGAGGGCTCATATACTGTCCAGCTTCTTCAGGATGAAGGGAGCTGAGGGAGAAAACAACGCGAAGCCCAACTGAGTCAGCGCCGAGACCGCCGCAGGTTTGTGCAGCAGCTCAGACAGCCCGACCCCGCCGAGACACCGCCCCCGCCGTGCCCGTGCCCCGGCGGCTCCGACACAGGGCCGGGACGCGGCACGTCCCGAGAACGTGGGCCCGGCACATCCCGGGAACGCGGGTCCGGCGCACGCGGGGGCCGGGACACCCAGTCACTCACTGATCCGCAGCAGTGCGACGTAGATGAGGAAGTTGCGGACGGAGGTGAGGACGTCGCGGCGCATCTTCCGCCGGAGCTCCTCCGGGTCCATCTTGGGCCCGAGCCCCTCGATGCGGAACATCCCGACCAGTCCCTGGCTCCCGCTCCCGGCCCGCCCCCGGCGCCGCTGGCGGCCACGCGCGACGGAACCACGTGACCGGACGCGCCGCACGTCACGTGACCGCGGGCGGCCACAAGCGCACGGAGCGCGGTGACGCCCCCGGCCCGCGGCGATGGCGCCACTTCCGCCCGGCCGCGCATGAAGGGCGCGGGACAGGGACAGGGCGAGAGG
>VZTZ01010473.1:17063-47237 GCA_013400955.1 Drymodes brunneopygia | reverse complement strand
TGCGGGAGGTGCCGGTGCGGCCGCTGGTCCTGCTCCCACCGGGTGTCTCTCGCTCGGGGCCGCGGGCTCCGTCCCCCTTTCTGCGCGTTGGGGTGATGGTTTAGCGCTTTCTACCCGATCTTGCCCCAAACGCCGTGGGGCGTTTTCAGTGCGAGGAAACCGTACACGTGCGCCGCTCTCTCCCTAACAACAAAATAAGCGAACAAAAATCCTCCCCACAGTTCTCAGCTGTTGAATTCACAGCCAGTGATTTTGCTTTCTTAACCATAATGGGGAAAATATTGTGAGAGAAATTTCCCCTAAGCTGAGGGGAGCAGGAAGCGGAGTGACTTTAACATGTGGATGTCAGGGGGATCGGTGTGAGCATCTCCGTCCCCGAGGGTGGTGGTCACCGTGGGGCAGCTGGGGCACGGAGCTCCAGAGGACAGCAGATGGTCAGTGCGTGCTCTCTGGTGGGTGTTCAGAGGTTCACACCACTGCCCAAATGGTTCGGGTTTTCTCCATTTGTGTGTGCTCACATGGCTCTCCAAGCACTGCAAACTCACCTGCCAGCTCCCACCCAGGCAGCCTGCTCTGGGTGTGTTTGCTGATCTGCATCTCCCCAGCATCGTGCGTTTTTACTGATGGTCTCACAGCTCCTTGAGGCTCCTTGTTGCAGGTGTGTTTGCTCCAGCCCTGGGAGGCTTCCTGAAGTTTCTCCTTCCAGGCAGATTTGGGTGAGACTTAAATTGCCAGGGGGTTTGTGAGATAAGTCTATGTGGTCTAAAGGGGCTGTGAAATGGGAAATGTTAGAACCCCATTAGATGTGGAGTTCTTGTTCCAGAGGAGCAGAATTGCTTGCCCAGGAGATTCTGCAGATTTAGAGATGGACATGACAATCATGTAGGATAGGAAGCCCCCAGTGAACCATTTCCTTCACTTTATCTCTTTCTGTGATTCTGTTCTTGCTCCCATGTGGGGTTCTCTAAAGCAAGGCAGAGAGACAGATGTTTGGAGAGCTGTTGTACAACCTGAGAAAAATCCAAGCTGAAAAGAAAACAATTCTGGAAGCCTGTAGGCAGCATTTAATTCTCCCTGCTTAAATTCCAGCTGACACTTGCTTCATTCTCCCATCTGTGAATTGACCTGGCCAGACTGATGAGAAACCTCTGTGGCCAGCCTGGGTGGGAAGGCCAAGACAAGGGTACACATGAGTGATGGCAAGGACATGGCAAACCCTCTGCCCAGCCCCTGACCTCTCTGTCTCCCCAGTTCAGCCACTGGGAGCAGGCAAATGGCACACATTTTCCACTTGTGTTGCTGTATAATTTATCCTGGGTTTCACTCCCATAAGGTTTAGTAAATTACCCTCTAAATTCTTGCTGAGCAATCTGCTGTCAAACAGTTGCTTAATGCTGTTCAGTGCTCTGGGCTCTCTCTCTTTGTGAAAAGCCAGTCTTTCTAGAGCTGGAGAGAAGCTCTGGGCTCTTCTGATATGGCTCTGTATGTGGCACAACATTCCTGAATCAATATTTCTTAAGTGCAGGTATTTTTCCTTTTGTCTTGTTCTTCCTTTCTGGACCTTTGCCAAAAGGCCATGCCGAAGTTGCTTCCCAGCACATGTCGAGATTGCCTGTACTGACAGGTGTGGAGGAACCTGCTGAGGTCCCTGCCCTGAACTTGAGTTTTTTAGTCTGTGGAGACTCCCAGGAAGGCCATGGGAATACTCCACAGGCACTTTGGTTCGTTCCAGACCTGCAGCAGGACACAGAGATCAGTGGCAGCATGTGGAGTTCTGCACAGAACCCTTTTTTTGGGGGGGNTTCTTGTCCAGGGAGATAGAGCTGGAGGGAGAAAAGTCTTCACACGCTTCCACACCAGTCTATTTTTAGGAGTGAAAGCTATTCAAGAGGGAAGTATTGATTTTCCTCCTTTCCACCTTGAATGTTCAGCTTATAATTTCCTTCAGTTTGTGTGTAATGCACCATGCACAAAGCTATTCTTGCTTCTCCCCTTGTGCCCCAACCAGTCAAGGATGTGCAGCCTTTGCTGAACCATTTTTGTTTGGCGCCTGAAGTCTTTGCATGCCAGAAACTCACATTTTAAAACTAATTCTGCTCTTTGGGAGCCCGAGTGTGTCTGTGTAAAACCTCACCACTGTCAGCTGAGAGAGGAGAGTGGGGATATGCAGGTGCCGAATCTCTCCTGCCTTCCCTGGACTGACAGGGGCCAAATTCTCTTGCTGACTGATCTTGATTTACAGCAGCTGGATGGAATGTGGGGGTGGCTGTTGGTTTTTTGTTTTGTTTTGGTTTTTTTGTTTTGTTTTGTTTTAATTGTGGGGTTTGTTTGCTTGTTTTGTTTTTTTATGTTTTTCCTGGTAACATCTGTTTATAGGCAAAAACCTGGGTTTCCAATAGTATTAAAAAGCAACAGTGCTTTTTTAATTAATTTTTTGTCTGGGGGCTGTAGTGCTAGTGGTTATTCTTTGCCTGGCATTACATAGCAGTACTGAACATCACAGGTTTCTGGCAGAGCACTCATTCTCTTTGTGAACCAGGGAAGGCCAGAGGACCAGCTGGGCCACCCTGTGGTGCAGAAGCAGTTCTACCTCTGGCCCTGGCAGTGATCAGATAGCAGCTGACCGGAGGGTGGGGGGATAAACTGGTCTGCAGCAGCCTCAAGCCCATTAGTGATGTCTGGCAGTGTCACACAGTGCTGTGGGAGTGTTTCCTGTGTGCTGCTGTAGTGGGTGAGGGGACTGCCTGTGACTCACAGGGATACTCATGGCCAGTGGGAGGACTCTGTTCTGGCCCCTCCTAGGGCAGCAATGTCCCCAGCTGTGTCTGTGACCCTCCTACAGCAGCGATGTGTGTGGCAGTTTGGGTTGGCCTTCAGTCTGGGTGAGCCCCCATGGGTGCAGCTCATCCCCTCCAAAACAAGGCAGGTGTCACAGGCTTATGAGACAGGATGGCCATACTGTTGGCTTTTTTTTTCTGTTTTCTTTTTTTATTTTTCTTTTCACAAGAATTATGCTCCTTTTACATGCACAGCCAATGTATTGGGAGCGCAGAGTGCCACGGGAGCTTTCACCCTGGTCCTTGGGCTCAGCTGTCTCCCTGACTGCATCTCCAAGAACATCTTTAGAAGCTGCTCTGTGGAAACTAGGTGAGTTACTGTTCTGTCCTCATGTCTCACCAGAACTGGCTGACCTTCAAAAGCTTTGCTGCAGAGATGCTCAGTTGTGCCAGAAGAGTCTTCTGGTGCAGCTCAGAGCCACGTTTGTCAAGAACCAGCTCAGTTTTCTCCCTGCCTGGGAGGACAGGGATGTGCTGACCCTCTGGGCAGGAGCAGACCATACCTGGTGAGGTGGGCTGGCCTGGGCAGGGACCAGCCCTGCTTCATCTTGGAGCTGCACAGTGTGAGGATGTGTCATCAAACACACAAGAGCTGCAATCACAGAACCACAGCATGGCTTGGATTGGTAGAGACCTTTGAAGGCCATCTAATCCAACCCCTAACATGAGCAGGGATACCTTCCACTATCCCAGGCTGCTTCAAGCCCTGTCCAGCCTTGCCTTGGAGCTTGCCGGGGCTGGGGCAGCCACAGCTTCTCTGGGCACCCTGTGCCAGGACCTCACTATCCTCACTGTGTATTGTTTTCTGCTTATATGTAGTCTGAATCTGCCCCTTTTACTTTAAACCCATCACCCCTTGTCCTGTCCTTAGAGGCCCTGCTAGAAAGTCTGTCCCCATCTTTCTTAAAAGCTCCCTTTAGGCACTGAAAGGGGCTCTAAGGTCTCCTCAAAGCCTTCTCTTCTCCAAACAGAAGAGCTCTGGCTCTGTCAGCTTTCCTTGTAGCGGAGGTGTTCCAGACATGTGGTTATTTCTCTGGTCTTGCTCTGGACCTCCTTCCACAGCTCCAGCTCCTTCCTGTGCTGGGCCCGGGGCTGGGGCAGCTCTGCAGGTGGGGTCTCAGCTGAGGGGCAGAGGGGCAGAATCCCCCCTCCCCTGCTGCCCACGCTGGGGCTCAGCCCAGCACAGGGGTTTGGGGTCCCCCTGGCCTGGGCAGGGCCAGCTCTCACGCACCAGCACCCCCAAGGCCTAATCCCAGGGAGGCTCTTGATCTGTTCATCCCTCAGCCAGAGGGGTCCAACTCACTGCTGATGGGCATCCATTACAAGAAGAACTTGCAAAGATGCTTCCAAGAGCCCCTGTGAGTGAAGTTAAGGGCAGACAGCATCCCGGGTTTTACAGCAGCTTATGGCCACATCTGATCAGGCATTTCTCTGCCAGTGGGTGCAGGAGAGCTCCTGGTCCCCTGCTGCTCCTGCTGCCACACTGTGCTGGGAGCTAATGCCTTAAAACAAAGGTGTAATATCAAATACCAGAAAAACTTTCACACATTCAGAAAATTCAGTTTGATGAATTAATACTTTCCATAAAATATTGAAATATTTTCCTTGAAAGTTGGTTTGGTTTTTTCCCTTGTTGGTCAGATCTGTGCTGTGCATGTGCTGACACCATTACCAGATGGCTGCATGCTCTGGTGTGGGCCCTGACCTTCAGGTCTGTTTTGCTCCTGAAGACCCAGAGTCACCCACCCGGCTCTCCTTCCAGACACTGAGCTGTGGCTCTCTGGAAGGGTCAGGTGGCCATGAAAATCCCCATCGAATCACAGTTCCCTCTGACCCAGTTGAAGGATCTCTGTGTATCAGGATCCCAGCTCAATCTGCTTAGTGATGTGCTCAGGGGCTTGGCTCAGAAATAGCTGCAGAAGGGCAGGCAGGAGCAGAGCCTGGGTCAGAGCTGCCGTGGGACATCCCGGAGTGGGGAGAGGTGCCAGCTGTCTGTGCAAGGTGGGTGACCCTGGGTGACCCTGTCCAGCCTGGCATGCGTGGCTGACGGTGTGTCCGAGGATGCCATGGGGAAAGACGCTGCTCCTAGTGCTGTGTGTTGTTTTAGGGAAATACCTGCCAGGCTGCCTACTCCAGGACACCTGTTGTTTGGCCCAAACATTCCAGTTTCCTGAAAGGACAACATGTTTTCTTTCCTTAGTATTCCATCTGGGGTTTTTAAGTGTTTGTGTTTGTTCTTCCTGCTTTTCCTTCTTGTCCTACAGGTTAGGAGACTTTTCTCTGGAAATTCTGTTTTGTGAAGCCCAGATAGAAAAGTCTGTCCTTTCTGCAGAGCAGTGAAGGAAAAGGGTGAGGGGTGGAGCTGCAGATGGAGGCAGTGAGGAAGCCCCTGAGATCGTGGCACATCAGCAGCTTCCAGGCACCCTGACACGGAGCCCTGGGGGGCAGGAGCCCCTGCAGGCACCACGCTTCCCGTGGCTCAGAGGGAGTGTTCGGGTGTTTGGAGGGGAGTGGGAAAGCCAGAGCACTTTGTGCTGCTGAGCAGAGAGGCGAAGTCAGGGCAGAGGAGGTTTGCAGCTGCTGCCACACGAGCATTACAGAGAGGGAAACATGGGGCTGAGAGGGGACACCCCAGCAGGAACCGCGTCTGCTCAGGCTGCCTTTGGGAGATCCTGCTTGTGTGTTCAGGCTGCAGAACTGCCGGGCTTCTGCTCCTTCTGTGGTCACTTCCTGGACACCCTCTGAGAAGGGGTCAGATTTCCCATCCTATCAGCTCTGATTTCTGGAAATATGGCTGTATCACAAGGTCCCCATTTGTGGTTCAGAGGTGCTTCTCAGGAGTAGATGTAGGAGCAGTGTGGCTGAAGGAGCAAGTTGAAATGTGTTGTATAAGAAAGAAAGCCCAGAGAGTGCCCAGTGCAACAACTGCTGAAGGGCTGAATTTCCTCCATTTTCTGCCCATGGCTGAATAGGCAGGAAGCATAACAGGCTGGAGTGGCTCCCTGTGAGGAGCCCACCAGCAAATGTGAGTCCTGCCCTCCCTTCCTGGTTAGAAAACGTGAGCTGGGGGAGTATTATCGTCTGGGAAAGTGCTGAGTGGAGCAGTTCCAGGTTTTTTTGAGACAAATTTTTTTGTGCCTCATTTCTGTGAGCTTCCAGCCGTCTCTGCTGTTCACAGATTAACTTACTGATATTTCTGTCACAGCACCATTTCTGCCATGGACCAGCAGCCCGCTGTCCCAGTATGACAGAGCATGGCCCTGAGGCACAGCACTTCCAATCCCAGCAGAAGGCACGAGAGAGGAGGTCAGGACATACAGAACTCCTAGGCTGGTCAGAAGACACACTGTGAAAGGTGGATATCACAGTTTTGGGTTTGAAATACAAACAGCTGATATACTTCATGACTTCTGGCAGATACAGACATATTTTGTTTCATTTTGTGTTAGGTTCTGTCACAGCCCACAGTTCTTCCCAGGGTTAGAGCTCAGAGTGTTGGCAGTGGTATATGGATGCAGGTTTCCCATGCCCTGCAAAGCACACTGGTAGGGTATGCAATTACCACTGATGTTTGCAGTCACAAATATCAAACCAATCACCTGGTTTGACTGAAGACTCATGGTCTGGCAGGCTCAGTTTGGGGGTGGGAGGCCGACCCAGCCTTTGCACCTCAAAAAGAAGCCCATGGATCCATGAAATCCATGGAAAAGCAATACAGATATTGCCATCTGGCATGGGAGAATACTGCTGTATGACCATGACACAGATGGCCAAAAGCACTGAGCAGAGGAGGCTGAGTGGGCAGGGGGGTTCTATGAGTGTCACAACAGGTGTCACCCTCTGTTAGAGCTCTGGTCTTCACAAAGTGCCAACAGACCTCTTTGTATTACAAACGGGTCGTGAATTAGTGTTGGTAACTCTGAAAGCTGTCCAGAAGAGTTCCTCAGTCACTCATCATTCTGTTTTCCTGTGATTTCTGTCACTTCCAGGTAAATGGGAGATTTGGAGACTAGCTTAATCCATACACGAAAAACATGTAGAATAGAGCAAATGGTAGCAAAATGGCTTCATCGCTCTCGGGACAGCACACCCAGGTAAGTGTGGTTTTTGTGGAAGGAACATCTACAGTCACCTTGAGGCTGTTCCCAGTGAATAGGGGCTGGCACAGCCTGCAGATATTACTCATTGTTTCCATTGTTCTTGGGAAATATGCATACAAAAAAAGAAAAGCAGCAGGGTTTTTAAGCAACCCCCTTGGCTTCCAGGGACAGATGTTCCTGCCTTGCTCTGCAGGAAGAAATACAGCACTGCCCCATGTGAAACTTACTCTTCTTGAAGGTGGGTTCATGCTTCTCTTTGTGGGCCCACATTTCTGGGCAAGAGTAGGTTGATTTACCAGGGATCCTGATCCACAGCTGCTTTCCTTCCCTGAGGTCTGAGAGTCGACATCAGGGTGGAGTGGACGTACAGTGGACATAGAGTGGACATACGTAAGCTGGAGTGGATGCCAGCAGAAGTGGAGAGCTGCGCGTTCTCTTGCTGCCTTGCTGGGTGAAGGTGCTGCTATTTCCTGTGGATGGAGGTCATGGCTTGCTGTGAGGCACACCTGGGCCTCTCCTTCTATGTGACCACTGGGCTGGGATGACTGGGAAGTTGTGGTCTCAACCAGTCTGATGTCCTCAGCTTCCTGCGGAGCCTGGGGAGTTGCTGCTGGCTGCAGAGCTGGGGACTCAGGAGGCGCCAGCCTCAGGGCAGCCCCACAGCCCCCTGAGAGCAGGGCAGTGTGTGGATCTGGGCCCTTTTGACAAAGTATCTGTGGTTATATCATGTTTAATTGTCTCCTCTGATCTCACAGGGGCAGCGTGGCTGTGATGGACAGTGCCAGGGACAGTGCAGCGCAGCCCCCCAGCCGGGTCAAAGTGACCGTCACCGTGTACAAGGACCTTGTCCAGCAGCACTATGGCTTTGAGATCTGCCCAGGCCTTCCCCTGACCATTGCATCTGTCACTGCAGGTGTGTCCTCCCTGGAGGCACAGGTTTGAGAGCCCAGCATGGTCCCAGGTGGTCCTAGGGATAAACTCCTGGCAGGGGGTTGTTGTTTCTGAGGCACCTGTTTGGTGTGTGAGCCCTGGATACTGCAGGCACACTGCCTGTGGCACACAGAGTGCTCGGACATCTCCCAGTTCCCACAGTGTGGAGCCAGTGTCAGTGGAGTCAATGTCAGCCCCATGGATCCTGCACCTGTGCTTGCTCACTGCTAACCTTCGTGATGCAGAGAGCTGCTCAGAGTAAAGTTCTTCCTGGTGTTTTATCTGAAATGTAGAGGAAGAATTTAATCTTATCTTAGAGAATTTCATCATATTCTGGTGTGGCCGTGGTGATCTGTTGCTGAACAGACCCTGGGCTTTCAGCCCTGTAACATGGAGAGGTTTGCTGCTGGGTGCAAGCAGTGCTGACGTCAAGCAGATCAGCTTCTTTAGCTATAGAAGGGAGGGGTGTAACTCTAATTCTGTTTCTTATTTATATTTTATTTTTTTAATGGGTGCACAAAACCATGTGATTTTTACCTGTTGGTGTGAGTGTGGCAGCCCTCTATTTGGGGGGTGGCTGGGGCTTTGGACTGGGGCATGTACTCTTTGTCACCTCCCACTTCTTTCTATGCCCCTTCCCATGTGAAACATGGTGAAATTTTCTGACAGCTGTGTGGTGTAAGAAGTAGGGGTGCTTTCTGCTGTACTTCTCTTCTCTTTTCTCCTAATCAGAAAGAATCAGCATTTTGCTAAAGCTGAGGCACAGAGAAACCTGCTGTTTTGACCCTGTCCTGTGCTGATGGAGCCCATGGCTACATGGTCCATATTTGGTTCCCAGTGGATTGTGTGGTGGGCTATGGCAAGGGGACANGGTGGGCTATGGCAAGGGGACAGGCTGTGCTGGAAGGTTTTCCATGGGGCAGAGGGAGGCTCAGGTGAGGGGCAAGGACACAGATAGGGACACACCAGCTGGTGTCAGCACCCAGTGTCCTTCATCCCCTTTTATTTTGCCATCCAGATATGGTTGCTGAGAGAAGCAGGTGCTGGGAGGGAAGAGGAGTTCACATTGAGTGTCTCTGGACATCCCTAGTGCAGATATGGCACTTGGGGACATAGGTTAGTGGTGGACCTGGCAGTGATGGATTAATGGATGGACTTCATGATCTTGGAAGGCTTTTCCAGTCTAAATGCTGCTGTGATGCCCTGGTGGGAGGGCCTGGCTGTGACTCAGGGTTGTCCGCAGGGAGCACAGCCGAGGGGAAGCTGCAGCCAGGTGACCAGCTCCTCATGATCAACTCCACTGCAGTGGACAGCGTGTCTGTGGAACGGGCAGCCAGCATCATCAGGTGTGCACTGTCCTCGTGCCTGGCTGGGGCCAGAGGGGCTGGGGGGGTCCAGGCCCTGGCTGACCACGTGTCTGTGCTGCAGGGACGCCGGCGATGAGCTCCTCCTGACTGTCCTGCGCTGCACGTCCGTAAGTGGCCCTTCCATGGCTCTCATGGCACCCTTTGGCATGGCCGTGGTGGAGGGGTGGCTGGACTGGTGTGCAGGCTGTGAGGGGCTGGCCAAAGCCATGAGGGTGCCCTGAGCATCCTCTGCTGTCACACACACCTTGGAGGGGGCTTGGGAAGAGTTAGACAGTGGCTCCTCACAACCCCTGATGTGGGGCCAGGCTGGCTTGTGGCATGGGCTGCAGGAAGAGCCTCCGCTCCATGCACTCTGGTGGGCTCTGGAAGACCTGGATGTTCTTGGGGTCTCCTCCCAAATCCCATTCTCTGTCCCTCCCACGTGTCCTCAGGGCAGGATGGGGCTGTGGCAGGCCAGGAGGCACTCTGCCCACTTCTGACTGGAAGCTACGTGGGAGGACCCTGAGGGATTCTGCTACTGTTCTTGGGGACCATCATACTTAAAGGGTGTTTGTGCACAGTTCCTGAACACACATGGTGTCTTGTGAGCCTGATAGGACCCTGTCATGGTGAGGGCAAGGTTGGGTGACAGCAGTGCAATGTGGTCAGGGTGCCTTTGTGACCTTGGGCAGTTTTCTGAATGGTTTGCAGTACTCTGGGGAGCCCAGCAGAGTGGGGAAGTGCTGCCCATGTGGGCTGGCAGGGGTCTGTCCATCACTACCAGGCTCTCTAGGTGTGTTGGGTTAGGTACAGACCCCTGCAAGCCAGCTGTTGGCAGATCCCCAGCTGTTCTGCAGGGTCCCAGCAGGGGGTTGCATGTTGTGGGAGGACACCTGAGCAGGGCAGCTGGCTCCTGTGCCGTGACACTGGGAGGGTGCATGGCACAAGCCACACGTGTCCGCTCGCTGGGCAGCCGGGGTTGGGTTCAGCAGCTCCCCAGGCAGGTCAAAAGAGCCTGTGGCAAGACTGGCAGTGGAGAGGCTCCCCAAAACACCTCTCCATGGGGGCGTACGGCAGCACAGTGGGAATAGCCCCAGCACGGATGGTGAGCTGTGCCCCTGCCTCACCGGGGCTCTGCTCCGCCCGTGGCTGCTGCCCTGACCAAACCCCCTGTCGTTTCAGGGTGGCCCCAAGTCTTCGTTCCTCACCGCAGAGAAGAGGGCGAGGCTGAAAACAAACCCCGTCAAAGTGCGGTTTGCGGAGGAGGTGCTGCTGAACGGGCACTCCCAGGTCGGGGGAGCGCGGCTGCGGCCGGGCGGGAGGGAGGGAGGGAGGGAATGCGGGGCTCCCCCGTGGGTGGATGTCGGGCTGGAGTGGTGTGGCTGGGGTTCACTGTGCCGCTCTGCCCTGGGTATAGTCCAGGCAGCCGCTCCCAGTACTGCCTGAGGTGATCGGGGCAGGAGGGTTTTGTCTTTGGTTACTTACTTGGACTAGTGGAAAATACCCACATGCACTCCTTCTGTCCTGTTGCCCCGTCAGACCTTAAACCATTCCTTCAGCACTGCAGGAGGCAGCTGTCGTCTCTTGGAGTGCTAATCCATCCATGGTGTGCCCGCACTGAAGTGTGGGCATGACAAGTCCGGACCCAGAGAGGAGAGGTGGATGCTGATGTGTGTGCCAGGTTTATGTGCTGCTGGAGTAACTGGGCTGTCCTCACCTGGCGACAGGTCACACCATGTTCGTAGGGTTTGCCACTGGTCACTTTGCTTTGCTGTTAGGTGTGACAGCGTTCTTGAGCTGACAAGGTGGCAGCTTGTTCTTATGTCCCTGCAGAGGGTTTCCACAGAGCATCCACGGCTGCCTCTGTCCCTGACCCTCTGTAAGGTGAGCTGGTCACAGTTTGCTGGAGGGTGCTGCAAACCCATCACCGGGTTCCTGGTGCTGGGTGCAGCTGAGCTGGGTGCACGTGGGTCTGCCTGTGTAGGTCTCACTGCAGCAGAGGTGGAAATACTTGTATCTTCCCTGAAGTGTGAACAGCTCGTGAATGCCTCTTTTCCTTTCTGTGTAACTTTCTGAGCTCGCTGGGTTGAACTGGGGTCAACTGGGAGTCATTAGCTCTCTCAAGCTTTCCTTTTGTCTTTCAGAATGAAAACACTCTGTGGTCAAAATCCCCTTCTCTGCCCCCCTGCTCATTAATGCTGTTCAGCCGTGCAGGTCTGAGCAAGCCTTTCTGCTTCGAAGCAGCGAGGAACCACCCATTGGGCCCTTTTCCTTTCCCCTTCCTGTCTGTCTCTTGTTCCCTATCACCGGTGGGACTCTCCTAATACAGCTCAGAGTCTTCCCAGGGCAGGCGTTTCCTCTTTTTCCCCTGCAGAGGTGCTGCCAAAGGTGCCATGGGTGTCACCTGCCCATAGGGCAGTCACTGTGAGTGTACATGGGCACCCCTCTCCTCCTCCTCCCTGCAGGGTGGGTGAGGGTCAGCTGTGCCTCTTGACGTTTGCCAGTGTCTCTCTGGACCCTGGGGTCCTTCCCTTCCTGCCACACTACTGCCAGAGGTGCCAGTGCTGCTGCAAGGCTTGTCCCTGCCCTCCAAGGGCAGTGTCACACCCCCTCAGGTGTTGGTGACACGTCTGTCTGGGATCCTGCCTGTCAGGGTGTGGGGCCCTCTCCGGGACAGCATCCAGGCAGCAGATCGGGAGATGTGACACCGAGATCACCAGGCAGGGAATGGGGCTGGGGAGGACGTGCCCAGAAGTGGTCCCAGGCAGGGATGCCTGAGAGCTTTGGGCAGGACTGGTCATGGGATACAGGCAGACCCAAATCACCAACCAAAGACCCTGCTTTTCTTACAGCTGGGAGCTGACTCAAGTGTCTGCCTGGCTCCATGGAGCTATCCGGCTGGAGGCTGGGCACTGGGGTCACAGCCCAGGAGGTCTCAGATCTGTGCCCATCTCTGACACTGATCGCAGGGCTGGTCTCAATGACTCTGTAAAATGACCTCCTGAGAGGTCTAAATAAGGCGCTTGTGGAGGGAATGCTGTGCTCTGTGCCTCCCTAAAGCCTCTGTCAGCATTGTGCTGAGCAATCGTGCCTCTGCAAGTGCAGAGAGGAGGGACATAATCAGTGTTTGGATTGCCATTCATTTAATGAGAGCATAAAGGTAGGAGAAATTAGTTCAGGTGCTGGGATCCCACTGGTGTTAGCCTCCCTTCTCGCCATCTGGATATGTAACCTGTTTTGAGCAGGGAAGTATTAGCACAAAGGAAGAGTAAATAAATTTGTTGCATATTTATGATTTCTCTCTGGAAAAGCACTATTCACCACAGCAGCCCCGAGTGCTTTAGGGCTACTCTCATTTCCATGGGCTGACGTACTAAGGCAGCCAAAATGGGTATTATGGCCCTGAAGTACTGTACAGCCTCCAGTTTCAGTAAATATACTGCTCTTGTCATCCTAATGGAGCACGGCTAAGTGATCCTTGTGGCGACGGGAAGGATCCCAGCGGCTGCGTTCTGCAGATGAAACCCGACACTCCAGGTTGGGAACATGAATTGTTAATGAGCCTTGCTGCTGTCCGGCCTCTGCTTTCTGCAGACTGATGATGTATTTCTATATCACCGAGCAATATGCAAGGGACAGGTCCCCGGGGACCCTGGGGCCAGCGCCAGGCAGTGTTAGCAGTTATTAGCAGCTGTGAGCTGGGGTGAATCAGCCTTACCCCAGACAGCACAGGAAGGGCATGGCTGTTGAAGCTTTCAGGGTTAATTCATAGCTTCTGACAGCCTTCACAGAAAGAGAGAAATCTCTCTGGGTGTTCTGGCTGGATAATTGGATCTGTCCAGGAGAGTGGTGATAATTTGTGTAGATGTTAAGTTCTGCTGTGTGGTGCCTGTGCAAGGCCCCCTCACATGATAACTGTGGCCATGGGAGCTGCCAGGGGAGATGTGCAGCTGGTGTCAAATGGCATTGCTGTCCTGGAGCTGATGGAGGACCCACCACCTGTCAAAGATGTAATGTGTTTGAGCTAGTTAAAGAGCCCAAAAATTGGGCTGGTGAAAAGAGCAGCAGTGCTCTCTTCTTTTTTCTCAGTGGTGACTGTAGGCAGCTCGAACCCCACAAAACTGGTATGAGAGGAACAAGGAAGGGCTTCAGAAGTGTTTAATGTTTGCTCTGGCAGTACTTCCAGGGTGTATGGGCTCTCTGTCTTAAGGGACTGGGCTGTGGTTGGTAACGTGTGGCTCAGTAAATGAAACACAGGAGAGATCATCTTAGAAACACTATTCTTAACCCTGAGACTCTCTTGGCACGTAGATGAACCCTTTAAGTGTAAGGAATAATGTGCTGGTCCAAGAACATGAAAAAGACATGCTGAATAGGAACTCCAGGAGTGGGGGAGTAAAGCTCCTCAGCACTGAGCAACCAGAGGAGCAATGGAGAAACTGGGAAGAAAGGTGCAGGTGTTCTCCACTGAAGGACTGAGGTGGAGGGCTGAAGGGTGATGGTCCAGGCTGCCCCAGGAGGACAGAGGCCAAACCCCCAGACCCTTCTCAAAGCACCCAACAGAGATGTTCTCGCTGAGGGTGTCCTCACCTTGCTCCATGTGTCTCAGGACACTGTGGTGGCATCACCTCCTGCTTAGGAAGCCTCAGGGTTACAAATCTCAGGGCAAGACTCAGTGAAAGCAGCGCTGAGTGTTTGACAGGCTCCCCATGGTGGTGGCAGTGTGGAGGGTGTGGGCAGCACCTGGGATGAGGCTGCAGGGAGTAATGTCAGTGTGGGGGTCCATGCTGCTCGGTGATTGGTGATGGGAAGATGCCTTTTCTGGAGGCAGTGCTGGGTTTTGGTGATGAGCAGGAAGGATGACTTTCTGCTTTCAGTGCCGGCCGGATCCTGCGGTGCCACTGGGAACGGAACGGTGCTCCCAGGCCACGTGCGGCCGCTGCACTGCCCGGAGTGTTACGGTAAAGGCATTTGTTGTGCTCTCTTTCTGTCATTCTGTGCCAGAAGCATAATCAGGAATAAAGCTTGGTGCCATGGAAGAGGGTTGCCAAGGTAGAGAAGGATTTTCCTGGATGCCAGGACTTGCAGTGCCAGGCAGAGCAGCTGGTGCCCACAGACTGGATGCCCGAGGGTCCAGCTGCTGCTTCTGTTCTGCAGGGGAGCTCCCTCCTGTTCATGCCCAATGTTCTCAAGGTGTACCTGGAGAATGGACAGACAAAGGCATTCAGGTTTGAGAGGAGCACCACTGTGAAGGTAAGGATGCTCGGCAGGCTGTTCCCACCACCCCAGTCCAACCCATCAGCAAAGGTGTGGGCAGGGCACTTGCAGCCTCCTGGCTGCATTGACCAGCTGCTGGGATTGCTGGCTGGTGCTGGGCACCCTGGGTTTTCTGTGTTCCAGTCTCATTTCTGCACTGGGAAGGATGTTCCCCTCTGCAGACATGAGCAATGATTAACCCTCCCAGGGGAAAGAGCAGCATCTGAGGGAGTGATGCACCTGGATGAAGAGTGATCCTGCCTCAGATCACTTCTGCTGGAGGCATCACAGACGGGTTGCCATCACTCCCCTCAAAACACAATGCTGCTCTGCAGAGTCCCATTGATCCAGCCCTTCCCATAACTGCTGTGCTTGGACAGAGCCTTACACATCTCCAGTTCCTCTGGCCTGATTGTTGTAGCTGCTCAGTGCTTATGTTGGAATTAATAAGATTCAGCCATGGCCAGTGGTTGGTGGTCATAACTTATTTAAAGGCTACATGGTGTCTTGCACCAGTGCAGATGCTGTAGGAGAGATTCATGATGGACAGACATTCTGGGTTTATCAGGCTGAAAGTGTATTAAGGGGAAACACAAAGAGATTTCATTTATCATGCAGTGAAAACTTACCTCAGAAAAGGAGGAGTTTGTCTAATTCATTCAAGCTTCACAAAACCATTGTGGTCTCTCAGGCAAGTAAGTGTCTGCAAGTCTTTTGACTTGCAGGGTCTAGAAAAAGAAAATAGTGAAATAAAGCAAGGAGGTAGCAAGGAAAGGGGAGGTGACTTGTACAGAGAGATTTGAATGCCTGTCCCCAGGGGATTAATTTCTAAAGGATGAATTAGCTCTTCATCTTTGACTTGAGTTTCTCAGCTCTGATGTGGAACAAATTTTCCCAGTTTTTGAGAGCAGCCCTCACGAGTGCCCTCCAGAAACACCTAAATGAGTGAAATGCTCCCCAAGTTAGGTGTTTCCAGAAATTCTTCTGTGTCTTGAGACATCTTGGCTTAAAACTGAGGTGAGTCAAACATTTATGCTTGCCTCAAGAGTGACTAAGTCCAAGGGCTTCTGTTTCAATTTGTGCTCAGTCAAGTCTGAGGTGATATTTTCTATTTGCCGAAAGTAAACCTTGTTACTTTCATAAGTTAGTATATTGACAGAATTCTCTATTACAAGTGAGACACCAGTTTCAGTCAGATTTGGTAAGATTTTTACAATTATGGTCTCAAATTCTTGTTTGTTGAAGAGAAGTGTTTTTCACCAGTTCTTTGTAGCTTCTTCACATATCACAGAATCAACTGATTTGGGTTGGAAGGGACCTTAGAGATCATGCAGTTCCAACTTCATACCCTGGGCAGGGACACTTTTCATTAGACCAGGTTGCTTCAAGTCCTGTCCAGCCTGGCCTTGGACACTTCCAGGGATGGGGCAGCCACATCCGAAGTGTTGCAGAGTTCTAGAAAGCTGGAATAACAAACACAGCAAACACTTGGGTCAAGGGTGACAGAAAGTGCTCAACACCACCCAGCTGAAAACTGTAAAACTTTGAGTGTGAGGCAGCTTCAGGAAATGGATTTGATACCTGTGGCTCCTTGGAGTTTGCAAAGCTGCAGCTTCCCCACCTTGTTCTCCTGTTGTACTCTGTCCATCCGTGCCTCCCACACTGGCCCATGGTTCTGCAGGCTGGAGTCACACAGTGACGCCCCTGAGGTGTGTGAGTAGCACTGGTGCCAGGCCTGAGCTCTGTGTGACCCCTGTGCCCCTGGCAGGACATCGTGCTGACGCTGCAGGAGAAGCTGTCCATCCGCAGCATTGCCCACTTCGCGCTGGTGCTCGAGGAGCAGTACAACCTGGCCAAGATCCACCTGCTGCACGAGGAGGAGCTCATTGCGCAGGTGAGCAGAGCCCCCATGTGTCCCACAGCCCTGCAGGGGGGCACTGCTCCCCAAGAAAAGAGGCCAGTGAGGGGCAGAGGGAGCCCAGCGCTGCAGGTGTCACCAGAGGGGTGAGCTCAGCCTGGCCCCCAGTGATGCTCTCCACTTCTGTCATGGCATTCACCCACATCCCCGGGGAAGTGGCACTTTGGGAACATCCTGCCCTGACTGGAGTGGCCGCACACAGAGCAGTACCTGTGGGCTGGTGTTGCCTGGAGCATGTAGAGCAGTCATGGGTGACATCCTTTGTGCCACTGTCACATCGGCCCATCTGCAGAGGAGTGTTTGAGCCTTAAACAGCTTTGGGACAGCTGTGCATGACCATGCTGTGTAGAGTTCCCTGAGTAGTCAGAGCATTCACCCCGGCAGGGGCCACTTGGATTAAATTCTGAGTCAGTACTCTGTGTCCTGTGAACATGAGGCGAGCTCCTGCAATCCTGCTGCTCTAGCAGTAGTGCTGGGCTCATTCGGTTTGTGAGGAAGTGCCTGCTCAGGTGTCTCAGCTCCATGCTGATGGGTTTGGTGGTTGGCAGTCCACTGCAGAGGGGTTCACAGAATCATAGAACATCCTGAATTGGAAGGCACACACAAGGATCATTGAGTTCAAATCCCTCAGCGGCTGATGCTGTCAGACCACTGAGCATGTGGGTCAGAGGATTTCCACTGGGCAGGATTTGCCCAGAATAAAATATGCTGATGTATAACTCAGAGTCTTGGCATTGTATTGACATTACAGTGATGATACAGGGGTCTGTTTAGGGCTGCTGTGTCTTATGACTGAGCTCCAAAGCAGAGCAGCCTGCCCCTTCCCCTGCTGTTATCACATGGCCCCAAAGCCTCTGTCATAGTCACACTGCAAGCATATGGGATCAGTGGGTATTTAAATGAAGTGTTGCTGTCAAAGGGCCTCTGGGCTACTGCAGGGAAAAGAAAAAAACAGATGAAGAATGAGAGATAAAATTACAAACACTAGCAAAGTCTCCTTGTGTTTGTTAAGGACAGTCTGCACCATGCCCTTGCCTGTGGCTTTAAACAGTTCCTGTGAGTTTGCATGAGCAGGGGCTCATGGTACACTTGAGGAGGGAGGGCTTGTGGTGTGATGCCCTTTGTCTGTTGCAGGTGGTCCAGAAAAGAGACTCTCATGACTACCGCTGCCTCTTCAGAGTGTGCTTTGTCCCCAAGGACCCCTTGGACCTCCTGCAGGAAGACCCAGTGGCCTTTGAATATCTGTACCTGCAGGTGACACTGCAGCATTCCATGCTTAGGAATCCCTTCTCACCCCATTCTCCTTTTTGCTTTAAACTAGAGCGTGCCTCAGACTGGCTCAGCTGTATGGATGTGAAATGCAGAGCACTTAAAATCAGAGCATTTCAATTCGATTTGCCTTAAATTCTTAAATCAACTTATATGCTTGGCTGATGGAAGCCTTAATTGGATGTGTGGTGTCATGTTGGCAGTCTTGTCCTGCGTCCTTGCTGACCTAACTCTGCTCTGTTTGCTCCAGAGCTGCAGCGATGTGCTCCAGGAGAGGTTTGCTGTGGAGATGAAATGCAGTGTGGCGTTACGTCTGGCTGCTCTACACATACAGGAGAGGATCTGCACATGTGCTCAGCCACAGAAAGTGTCCTTGAAATACATCGAGTAAGTGCACACATTTCTGTCTTCTGGTGTGACTAAGCCCAGCAAAAGAGGGAGCTACCTGAAAGTGGCATCAGCTTGCTGTTTGCCCTGTGTTTAGGTCTGCACAGGAGTCCAAAGGGGGCTGTGGCCTCTAGGTTGTGCTGCTCGTTTTAGGGCAGGGTGGCCTCATGGGTCTCCCTGTCCTTAACCCACTGAACTACCTGAGTAGTACAGACAGTGAACATCTGGGTGTGTCCCGAGGCAGAGGCAGGTTCTTACCTGTCACAGGGGCAAGGACTTGAAACTGCAGATCTCTCACACAGTGATGGGTACCCAGGCTGCTCCTACCAGTATTGATTGCAGTATCTGGAGAGAGAGGGTATAATCATCAGCTTTGCACAGCCAGTACATCTCTTCATCCACCAGAAGCATGCCAGAAATACCTACCTCAGCCAGTGATAGATCCAGTAAAGTATTGGGATCTGTGGGGAAATGACCAAAAATTGCTTTCAGAAGGAGCAGGTGTGCCATGCTGCATGGTGGTGCTTTTGGACTGCACCTGCCCTAGAGAAGCCCCTGCTCTAGGCAGTGGTGACAAGCTCTTTGTTAATTACCAGGCACTGGTGTGGTGACAGACAGTGCTGTGCACTGCCACTGCCTTATGTGCAGCCAGATGTGCCCAGCTGTGTGTGGGGAGAGAGGGGCAGCTACAGTGCTCTCACCTCATGGGGGATTAATGCTTGGGCTGAGTAAACTCTCCAACAGCACACGTGGCCCACGTATTGGGTCCAGGGAACTGAACGTGCTGAAATGTCATAATCTTGTCACCAAAGCAAGCTGCATGCAAGGACAGAATCTCCATCCTCTGGATGGTGAAGGGAGAGTGGGACTGTCCTGCTAATGAAGGTTGTGAATTACCTCCTATAAAACCATGTGAAAATGGCCATTCTGCCTCAAAGTGCACATTGTCCAGTCCCACTCCCGACCCAGTGACAAGTGCAGGTAGCAGTGAATTTGAGCCAATGAGGCCACTGGGTGTGTCACAGCCCCCCAAGGCTGCCTGGTGCCTTTGCCCTCCTCTGCCTCTGCCCTGTCCTGTGCTGCTGGGGGTCAGCGTGGCTGGGATCCCCTGTGCTCCCTTCCTTCTCTCTGCCAGGAGGGACTGGGGAATCGAAAACTTCATCTCACCCACCTTGCTTCGAAACATGAGAGGGAAGGACATCAAGAAAGCCATCAGCTACCACCTGAAGCGGAACCAGGTGCTGCTGGACCCTCGGCAGAAGGTAACGTGGGAGCCCCGGGTCACGGTGACCTCAGGGTGATGGCAATGTCCTCCTTCCACAGGTCTCCTCCCCGTGTGTCACTGGGGCTTTTCCCCTGCCTCTCTCGCTCTGTGCCCACGCTCCCTGATCTCCCTGCATCGTGTGTCCTGCTGCACTTTGCTGAGGGGGGCCAGGTGCTCAGTGGGATGGTCCATGGCCACCTCTGTTGCCTGTCCAGACAGAGCTTGATGTGTTGGTCAGATGCCCAGTCCTGCACAACAAGAATGTCTCCACCCTGCAGTACCTGTTTCTAACCTGTTTCCTCTCTCTCCAAACGCAGCACACCCTCACAGCAGCCCAGGTGCGCCTTACCTACCTGCAGATCCTGGGGGAGCTGAAGATGTACAGTGGGAAGATCTTCAGTGCCACCATGATGGTATGAGCTGTTTGTTTATGTAATTGGTTTTAGACATGCTGTCCTACTGGCCACACTGCTTCTCCCTATCCTGGGATATTGTTACAGATGTTGGGAAGGGGCTGTGCTGGAGTAGCTCAGCATGGTTCCATTGAAGAGTGCCGAACACAGATCAGCCTACAGAATACTTATGCATACTTTTTCTAATTGAAAGCTGTGAGTCTTGCTCTTCAGATAAACCCTGTCTATATTTTGTGCGGTATAAAGTACTTGAGAAATCTGGGGAGGCTTCAAACTCTTGAAAAAAACACTAGAAACACTTAAACCTCACTGTAAAAAAGAGCTCTGCTCTTTTTACAAGAGATCTCTTGGGTTGTTGATTTTTCTGCCTCTCCCCACCTGGGTCTGTGCTGGGCTTCAAAACACAAGCTGTGTCACACAGGAGGCTGAGCAGTGTTGGTGGGTCTGTACCAGAGCGAGACCTCACCCATGGGTCACAGTGATGCTAAAGTTTACACCTACATGCAAATGGAACAATTTTTGCCAGATTATATGTGTGTTAATTCATTTTTCATTAAGTGTTTCACTCTAACAGAAAGCAATGACTTTTTTTCCAACCCCAGAAATGTCCTTGTGAAGTTTCTACCCTGCAACTGCAGCAGGTCTCACTGGGTCCTTATTGGAACACCCTGGCCTACCAGATGACAGTGCTGACAGCAGACCTGCTGTCAGCCACGTCTCTGGGTCTGCCAGGTGGCTGGTGCATCCCTGGAGCCACCTGGGGCCAGGGGAAGCTGACGGTCCCTGTGTGAGGGGAAAAAAGCTGGGAGCAGGCCCCTGTGGCAGCCCAGCAGCAAAGAGTCAGTGCTGAGATCCCACATGAGGCCGGGTGACTGAGGGGTCCCTGCCCAGCACAGCTGAAGGGGTTCCTGCCCAGGCTTTATCCAGGTTTAACCTCTGCCCCTACAGCTGCAGGACAGGGAGTCGTACGTGGCACTGCTGGTGGGTGCCAAGCACGGCGTGAGCCAGATCATCAACAGCAAGCTCAACATCATCAACAGCCTGGCCAAGTTCCCCAACATCAGCAGGGTGGAGCTCAGCGAGGAGTCCGAGCGAGTGAGCACTGTCAAGATCTACCTGCAGGACCTGAAGGTGAGCAGCTGTGTGGGGACAGAAGTACAGGGGAGTCACTTGCACCATAGGCTCTTCTCAAAGGCTGAGGGTGTCACCGGGATAAAAGGCTTAGAACAGAGTTGGGAGGGAAAGCTCGTAGGAAGAACCAAAAAATTACTAGAGAGAAGTGATTCTTCCTGCTGAGGAAAAGTGATTCTTCCTCCATCAGCGAGACACATCGAAGGCACAAAAGGCGAGAAAAATAAAGTATTCTTCTTTGTCTGTACCTCCTGCAAATACAGGCTGAGGGAAGTATGAGACAGAGGGGGTGCCTTGTCCTTGTGCAGCCTGTTCCTGCAGACTGTGGCACAAACAATATTTGTTTATTCTGATCTTTTTTACCCTTCTCTCCCCCATACCGCCAAAAAATAAAACAAACAAAAAAAAAGCTGCTGACTCTCCTGCTGGAATCAAACAGTGCAAAGGATCTCGTCTGCCTCATTGTTGGTTACTACAGACTCTTTGTGGATGCAAACGTCTCCATATTTACCTGGGGAGAGAAAAAACAGCAACTGCACCGTGTCTCAGCTGAAGAAGGTTTATAAAAAACAGCCTTTTTTTTACAAAGGATGGGGAGGAAGTGGGTGGATAACCCAGCTCCTGGGAACAGCATCATGCGGGAGCAGCAGCCCGGGACTGTGTGATGGCACCTGCATATGGTTAGGGCTGGACTTGATGATCTTAGAGGGCTTTTCTAACATTCATGGTGCCGTGATTCTGTGACAGCTGCAGGCTTGTAGGGGTCGCAGACCGAGGCTTGGGGTGAGGGGTCAACTGGCAGCCTCTCTGCAGCTCCAGAGTGCTGCTGTGGGCTAAAAACACCCCACAAGTCTAGCTGCACCTTCCCTTGTTGGCTGGTGAGCTAGTGAGGGCTGAGCCTGCCGGGGTCCCCAGGACAGGGTCTGGCTGATCCCCCTCCCCACCCACAGAATGGGCTGAAAAGTGCTTTTGAATCCCAGGGTATGAATCCCGAGCCTGCAGCGACTCTGAAGATTCCTGGGACCTGGATTCCTCCTCGGAGTGTCGCACGGACACCCCAGTGGCGTGTGGCGGTGAGGAGGGGCGGGGAGAGCCCTGCAGCCTCGGGGGGAGCGGCGCAGAGCCCCAGGCTGGAGGGGGTGGCCCGCGGGACGGGGGTGACAACGCCACCGACAGCACCTCCGAGGCGTCCGACTCGGCCAACACCGAGAGCCGCGGGTTCAAGACGAGCGGCTCCAGCGACTCCATGGATGCGCTGGAGGAAGATGAGTTGGAAGCGTGCTCTTCCTCCAGGCCAGAGCTGTTCCAGTTTTACACGCCGACCGTGCAGGAGATGAGCAGCTCCGACAGGAGCTTCGTGCCGGTGTGTGCGGCGGGCAGCCCCGGCGCGGCCGGAGCCGGGGACTATTTCTGCTTCCTGCAGGTGTCGCCGACAGAGCAGCCGGGGCCCGCGGGCAGCCCCTCGGGGCAGGGCGCGGGGGCGTCCGCTCTGCAGGCCAGGCTGTCCGAGGTGGACACCACGGGCTACTACAGCCTGTGCTACAGCACATGCCCCGCGGGCAGCAGCGCCGGCCCGGGCCGCCAGGAAGGGCGCAACGCAGGGGACAGCCACCTCGCCCTACGGCCACCCCCGGGCTTCGGCGACTCCAGCTCCGAGGAGGAGTTCTACGATGCTGCGGACAGGCTGAGCCCTCTGCTGGCAGGTAAACCCACACCCCCGTGCTGCAGCTCCTTCCTCCCACTGCCGGGCTGCGGTGCTGCCTCTGCTCCCATCGGGCAGCCCGGGGGGCTCACCTTGTAGCAGTTTCTCCAGGATTTTTGAGGGACCTTTGAACACCCATTCTCCACAGGCCACTCCTCAGCACCGTCACAGTGACATTGCAGGAGGATTTGTTATTACGTGCAAACACTGAGTGTTGGGAAAAGTCAGTTTTCAGAAGAGTGTCATTCTGGAATCTCTCTTCCTCTCAGCCAAGGAGACCCCAAACCTGTAAAGCATTGTTACATGAATGCCCAAGATCAAAGGTCATGTTCAGGTCAGAGGCTTATTACAGAGCAAGGATTCCCTGGGCTGAGCAACTCCCTGGCCATTGTATTTTCTCAGAAATGAGAGGATTCTTGTTTCTGAAGTAATCAACTCTTTCAGTATTAACTGAACCTCTTAAGAATTTGATTTGTGCCATTAGAACAGTTTTGCCTTTTATAATAATGCACAGTCATTGTACTATGTTCAGGAAAAATCTGTCATCTCTGGAAATTGTTATCATCAAAATATCCAGCTAGGAGCCTCTGACCATGTTTCTATTTGATTATAAGCTTAGGGCTGTGGGCAATGCTGCTGCTGTCCCCAAATTTAACTGGGGAATTACAGTCGTACCTGCCTTCAGGTGAAGCAACTCCAGAGCCCTCATCACTAACCCTGGGCTTCAGTCCTTGTAGCCACACAGCCAGGCTCTGGCTCTGCCTTTTTCTTGACATCCAACTCCAAGTAGGCACTTGATCACAAGAGACCACTTCCTTTTGCCCTCGGGAGCCAGGCATTGCTGCTGGACATTTGTGCCTGTGATTCCAAGCCCTGTGCCAGGAGCTTTTTGGCGCACTATGTAGGCATGGAGATATTCTGCTGCCCAAGACTACTTCCTGATTTCTGTGTTTTTTCTTGCCATCAGGCTATGAAATGGCATCCTGGGAGGGTACAGAGAACTCCTCCTGCATCCCAAAGAGGCTGCGGTGCTACAGCTTGGGGGACAACCCATCCATGAGGGAGCAGCATGGGCAGGAGAAGGAGCTGACCTACACCAAGAGCCTGAGGAAGAGAAGGTCTTTCCTGAAAACTGATTACACCTCACATGTCAGTTTCCCTGCAGCTCTCCCAGGCTCTCCACAGCACTGCTTCTCCTGTCCACCCACTCAACCCTCTGCAGGGGACAGAGGGAATGACAGGGAGATGTGGCTTCCTGTGGCCACCCAGGTCCAGAGGGACACCACTGGCACAGACCCCTGTTCTGATCTGATGGACGTGAAACCTGACACTACAGAGACAAAGTCAGTGATGGAATGGCTGGTTTCCTCCATTTTGGACGTTCAGCATCCTGGTGACCAGTGTGGAGAGGACAGCAACCTCCAGCCCGCACATACCCCTTTGCTGTCCCTAGAGGAAGCTGAGCCCCTTCCCAAAGGTCAGAGTGGAGCTGCCCAGGAAAGCTCCCCAGTGGAGACAGATCCTGGGTATCTGAGTGTGGAGAGCTGCGTGCCCACTGTAGGCTGGCAGACCCAAGGGGCACAGGAGCAGGGGGGTGAGGTGGTGACCACCCAGCACAAGGCCTGGGATCCGGAGGGGACCTGCCCTGCTGACAAACTCCTGCTGCTGCCACTGGCTCCTGGCCCCAGCATGGTCCCTCCTCAGGAGCTGGCCCAGGACCAGGGGCTGCTCCCTGCGAGTGCAGAGCCTTCCCTGGCTCCCTGTCCGGAGGGCAAAGCCAATGGTCAGAGCTGTATCATTGGCAAGGGCAGTGCCGATGGTCAGCACTGTGCTGATGGTCAGTGCCGTGCTGATGGTCAGTGCCGTGCCAACAGCAGCAGTGCTGGGGCCGTGTCCCAGGCCAGGAGCCCACAGGTGGTGTATGGGGAGACCCTGCGGAAAGTACACGAAGGCCATGGGGGGTTCCCAGATGCAGCCCAGCTCCTGGCAGATTGTGGTAGTGCCTCGGGGGTTCTCACCCGCCTCTCCTGGCTCTCATTGGGGGTGAGGACAGACCCTATGTCACCCAGCTCGCTTCAGGACAGGGTGGATGACCAACTTGAGCCTTTGGCCTGTCTGAAGACCAGCGGGTGCATGGGGACCAATGCTGTTGGAAGGCAGATGCCAGCATCCCCTGTTGGGGCAGGCTTTGGCAAAGAGCTGGTGAGCAGCTTGGGGCTGGGTGAAGGGCAGTCTGCAAGACATGCAGGAAATGTGGCTCAGCAGGAGCCACAGCCTACACAGTCTTCTTTTCCCAGAGAACAGGCTGCAGGGGTGGGGAAGGACTCCTGCCTGGCTCCATCTGCAGGGCTTTCCATCTCCTCGGTCCCAGTTCCCTTGGCAAAAGGAGCAGTAGACCACGGGGCTGCAAAACATTCCTTCCTCTGTTTTAACCCCAAGAAGGGTGAGCAGACCCGTCCTCTCCCCATCCCCGCCGGGCCCTTGGGCTGTTCCCTGGCACCTCGTGGGTTGGACAGCTGTGGCTGCCGGCTGCCCTACATCAGCTGCTTCCCCCAGCCCCACAACCAGGGTGAGCGTGAAACCAATCCCCCCCAGTTTCCAGAGCCCCTCACCAGCCCCCCATCCAGCAGCTGCAGCCTTCCCAGGACCCCTGGGAGCAGTTTCCCAGGCTCCATTGCTGGGGACGTGGCAGGGCAGGAACCCCCCATCCGACTGCTCGGGCAGCTGAAAGACCAGGCATGGATGAGTCCTGCGGATTTCTCCCGCTTCCTCGCCTACACTGCAGAGCTCCAGGAGGTTGTAGGGAAGCTCTGTGGGAACCAGGCAACCCATCTGCACGACCAATGTGCACAGCAGGGTGCAGAGAGCAAGGGTGCTCTGGGCTGGGCTTCCCAGGACCTGCTGTCCAGCTGCCGGGCACTCCTGAGCACGGAGCAGCCCCTCACAGATGTGCAGTGTGCACTGAGAGCAACGTTCGACCGCCTGGTTCACCTGGCAGTGACCTGCTTCCAGGTGACACACTGCCAGCGGTGCAGGCAGAGACAGCAGGAGCTGGGAGCTGCGCTGGGGGATGTGGTGGGCACCTACCAGCAGCTGGTGCAGGCTCTGCACCAGCAGCTCCATGGGCAAGTCTGCCCTGAGCTGGGCACCAAGCTCCTTGCCCGCCAGCACACGGCCCTATCAGCTGCCATCTTCTGTCTCTTGCAGCAGTTCAGGGCAGCCCCGTGGCTGTGACAGGCAGGGTGGGGGCACACGAGGGCACTGAGGGGGACAGAGCCCAGAAGTGTGCCCTCTGTCCACCTCAGGCTCTTCCCCCAGCGATGTTTAGCCCAGGACGGCCTGTTGGCTGGGCTCCCCAGGAACAGCTGTGCCCCGGGGTGCTCTTGGAGCCTTTCAGTATGTGTCTTGTGCAGGGCTCATCCCTTGGCTCCCTCAGGCCATGCAGGTGGTCAGTCTCATGGTGTTGTCTCAGCTGCCTTTGTCACCCATGGGGAAGGGTGGGAGCCTTTCAGCCTGCCTTTCACCCACCCTGCTCTCCAGGCAGGCTCTGGATTAAGGGGACAACAAACCCCAGCCTGGCCGAATGGAAAGGACCCTAGGTGGCTTTCTCCACAGTCTGTGGCCGAGGGAACACAGTGCTCCTGTATTCAGCTGCTTTTCCTTAGCCGGAGAGGGTGGTCCCAGCCGGGGCAGCAGCAGTGCTGCTCTGCTGCCACGTGCTGGTGAGCGGGACAGGCCCTGGGGAGCTCCCACCCCACCCTCGGAGCTGCTCATGGCTCTGTGTCTGCCAGAAGGAACGGGCAAGCCCTGACACCATGATGCTGCGGTCAGAGCCGTGCAGGGACTGTCAGGGGCTCGCAGCGAGGACCAGCCCTGTGCCCTCCCAGCAGGTGCCGCTCACCCTGGCCAGGTGTGAGCTGGAAGGTGGTTTTGCTGTGCATCCCTGCGTGGCAGCACTGCAGTGCCCTTGGATGGAGGGGGCAGAGGCCAGTCCCTCATTGCTGAGGTCAGCCTGGGGATACTGGGGGGCGGCTGCCTTTCCCCAAGGAGATGTTGCTGCACCCAGGGAGTCTGCCCCAGGCAGCTGAGGGGCACGGGTGGGCTTGAGTGATGGCACCACCTCTCCCCAGGCACCGTGGGGACAGGACTGTCCCCTGGCTCTGGGACACCGACGGGGATCCTCTCGACATCCAGCTTGCCAGGTGACTCCAGGGCACAGCAACAGGCATTGGCCAACACTGACATCACAACACCCTGAGCCCCTTGTGGCTTAACCTCGGGTTAACCCCTTGCTTGTATTAAACCACAACAGCCCCCCAAGTGCTCCTGCAGCCCCCACTGTCACACGCACTTGGGCACAAGCCCCAGGGCTGTGAAGGGGTCTTGCTGTGAGAGGAATGAAAACATAACCAAACTTACCTCAGATGACCTTCAGGTTCTGCCGCCACTGGCCATGAGGTTTTAGGGCTCTTTTGGCAGCAATGGCTGAGGTAATGTATCGACTCAGCTTCACCAAACACACTTCCTGCTGTGGCTGTGGCATGTGTCACTGCTCTGTGCAGGGCACAGCTGAGCCCAGGTACCTCCCAGCAGGGACACGGGGGTCAGGGATCTGTGTGTGTCAGGTGTGATGAGGTCCCACTCATCAGTAACTGTAGGGACACAATGGGGATCTACATCTTTTATTTTATATTAGATGCTACAACTAGCCAAAGGCTTCAACAACTCACCAAGTCTTCACTGGGTTTAAGCTGTTGGGACACAGTGCCCTTGGGACCTGCTCTCCATCCCGTGTTCTCCTGCAGGAGCAGCACTGTCCTGCCCCATGGTAGGAGGTTTTCCTTGCCCATAAGCTTTGCAATCCTAACTTCATGTTACTCTCTGTTTCAATAAAATGAAGAAAACACCTTAAAGCTCTCCTCCCCATCCCAGACCAAGTGTAGGTGCAGGAGTCACAAACAAACAGCTGCAAAGAAGCAAAACTGAATTCCTGTCAGTTTTCACTTGATCCCAGGCTCTACCAGCTCTTCTTTCCTGCTCAGGAGCATGGGGAATGTCCAGCACTGCAGTGCTGAGGTAGAAGGTGTTGCTCCAACAAGGTCCTCATACTGCTGGAAACAGAACTGTCTCCTGTGCACAGTCACGCTGGTGCTTCCTGCCTGTGCAGCTCCTCACCACAAAATAAAGAGTTTTCTGGGGCAGCAGTGGCACGCTGGGGTGTCTGCATATGTTTCGCTGTATCTGGTAGCACATAGCCTTTTCCAGAAGAAATTCCAGCCCTCAGGGCTGCCGGCCAGCTCCGTGTCTCATAGTAGGTGCACAGAACATCAAAGACTGTCAGAAGCACAGAGATACTGAGTCACACACGTGCTGCGCCAGCAGCTCTACACACACCCACCCAACGCGAGGGAGGTGATGACAGCTGACCCACAGAAGGTCCCCCACTTAACACCCAATGAACTGCTGTTTGAGGCAGCTCACCTAGGTGCAGACAAGTAGGTACTTTGCAGAGGACTTTAGGGAGCTCTGGGCAAAGCAGTGGCTGTGTCAACTCGAGCAAGGTTCTCCTCCATCACTGTTTTGGCTGACATGTGCCACCTGCCAGTGTCCCCTCCATAGTGAGCCACACCTGCTGTGCTCCCACCATCACTCCCAGGCACTGAGACCCCACCCCTTGGGCACACAGAGCCCCCAGCCTGTGTCTTCTGTTGATGGAGAGGTAACACAGTCCTCACATCGGAGGTAAAAACTTTGAGGAGCTGGCCTGGGTCATGAGCCCCTCTGCAGTAACCAATAGAGAGGCATTCACCTGCAGAGGTGAAGGATCACGAACACATCCTCTGCTGTGAGCAGGTGTGCCAGCCCATGGGGGTACGGGATACCAACACCAGCACCACTGTCAGACTTGGCTGAGGTGGCACAGGCCTCAAGACTCCCATCCCTCCATGGCCTATCCCAACAGCAGCCCCCCAGCACCCCTCCACCCGACTGTCCCCTGCCCCATGCGCAGCTTCCCAGGGAGCACAGGATCACACGGGGTCTTTGGGTCACACAAGACTGCAGTGTGTGCCCCGGGACCCTGCAGCCCCCGTGCAGCCCCTCACCCTGGTTGATGGCCAGTGTCTCAGAGTAGTAGTTCCTGGAATTGGGGGCTTTCACCATGTACTCGCGGATGGGGAGGCGGGCTGTCCGCAGGGACTGCTCCTGTGCCCTCCGCAGGGTCAGCTGCTGCAGGGGACAAAGGGACATACTGACACACGGCCTCACACACGCGGCATGGGCAGCCACAGAGCCAAAACCTGCCCTGGGGCTCGTGGTACCCACACTGCTGCAGCCTCTCCCAGCTTGCTGCTGGGTGCAGGCAGAATCCGAGGAAAAAGGGATGGGGGAGGCAGCCACAGCACTGTGATGTCTCTGCTCATAGGGTGGGCACCACCCACCTTGTGAATGCTCTCATCCACCAGCCCTCCCAGCACATACACCTTGTCCGGATCGATGTCTTCAAGGACTGGAAATAGGACATGCACTGGCTCACCACCACACAGCACTCAATCCTGCAGGACACTGCTCTCCCAGCGGACCCCACTCCCAAGGACAGCACTGGACAGAGCCTTCTCGTCCTGGGGGCTGAGGCCTGGGCGCAGGTGGGTCTCACCAGCACAGATTTAGCACCGTATCTGAGCACACAGAACATCTCGGGCTATGTCAAACAGGCCGTGTGAGGAACAACTTGCCTGAAGCATGGACTGGCTTCAAAAATAAATTTTCAAAAGTCAACCCTGGTTATCCCTTGCCTAAAGCATGTGAAATATTTACCATTCTCAGAGTCAGGAGTGAGATAAACAATGGCCTCCAAAGGAAACAGATCCAAGTAACTCTCTGGAGTTGTATCCATCTCGAAAACACAAGACAGAGTGAAGCAGCCCATTAGCCCAAGGTACATCTGCCAGAACAAAGCCCCCTACCAGACACAGAGATATCCTGGGACTGACACTACTCCTTTGGACATACAAACTCCTAAAGGTCTCACAGATCCTGCAGATCTCCAGTGACTTGGGGTTTTACTCTTTCAATTGGACAATGTTTCTGTTCTAGGCACTGATCAACACACCTAAAAATTCCATTAAATTATCTCCTCATCAAAATTTCTCGATGTGCTTTGAGAAAGGGAGAGGAGCAACAGCTGTCTAATTTAAAATAACATGCAGGGCACAGGGCTGAGCTCTCTCCTAATCCCGTGGCCAGAGCCTCACCAGGTACCCGGCAAAGCCGTCGTTCATGCGGAAGCACTGCTCGTAAATCGGCGTCCCTGCCGCGAACTCCGTCAGGCACAGCCAGAAGGGCCGAGCGGCGCGGCGGTTCGCCCCGTAGAGCCTGCGGATCTGGGAAGCGAGGCGGCCACTCTCCTTGGGGACACAGCGGGACGGTCACCCCGAGCCTGGGGCTGGCGGTCCCGCCGTCCTCGTTCACACGCGAGGTGGAAGCAAAGGGCGGGCCCCGCCGAGCTCCCGGCGCCCCGCCCGGGGCAGGGATCAGCACACGCGGAGCGCAGCCTGACCGGGACCCTCGAGCAGCCCCCGGGACCCCCACACCTTCTCGGTCATGCTGCCGCCCACGCCGA
>VZTZ01010473.1:326-16979 GCA_013400955.1 Drymodes brunneopygia | reverse complement strand
GGTTCGCCCGTCCCCCCGCGGTGCGGCGCCGCTCGGGCGAGCCGAGAGTTCTCCCGCGAGCCCGGTGCCCCCGGTGCCTGTTGTCCCGCCGAGCAGATCGGCCCCGAGGCCGGTCCGTGACGGGGGTCTCGGCTATCACAAAGTGTTTCGCGCGCTCCCCCAAAAGTTTCGTCCTAATTCAACTGTGTTGAATCAACAGTTCACAAAATAGATGCCACTGGCCTGGTCAGTCTGGGAAAACTTCCCAGGGATGCTCCTCCATCGTGCACCACTTGTATATTCTAATTCTTTTATCATTATTCTTCCTTTTCTGTCCCTTTATACTGTGTCTATGGAGACAAGCATAAGCAGATGGAATTTGGATATCTAACGGAATTTGGATAGTCAATGAATCCTAAAAAATTACTTCTGATTTGGAAAAAGTGGTAGAATTACATGACCAGCACCTCCTTCTGGCTGGAACTGCAAGAAGCCAACTGACTGATGCCTGGCAACGTCATGAGCAGCAGCCCCCCAGACAGCTCTGACCGCCTATAAACTGCATCCCACACTGTATGGCATCATGCTCAGTAAGTAAAATGGGGGAATGTAAAGGGAGGGGATACAAATAAAAGCTGACCCAGCTGGGATCAGCCATCTTGACTGTAGCCCCCCTGGCCTGCTTGCTGTCAGGGTAGGAGAAGCGGAAAAGCCCTTAGCAGGGTCAGCACTGCCCAGCAACAGTCACAACATCCACATCTGATTAGCATTATCCTCACCCTGAACGCAGAACATGGCACTGCACCCATCGGGAAGAAATGAACTCACCCCCAGTGCAAAGCAGGATGTATAGTCAGGTCCAACACAAACCTTACTGGGCACTGAGGCAAGCAGCACTTCTTGGAAACCCCTTCCAGCCCACAGGACAGGGTTTTACTGGAAATCTTGTGCTGTGTTGTCAGGATGGGGAGGCTGGTTCCATGAGGCTGGGGAGCTGTGTCTCACACATGGGCTCAGCTGCAACACTGACTAGTATTTTGTTACCTGGGAGAGCATCTGTGTTTCCCTAAGGCACCATCATGACTACATTTTGCATTCCCCAGCACTGCTCTGCTAAGAAACTGCTCTCCAAGCCTGGTGCAGTAATGCCACCTTCTGTGCTGAGTGTTGCTGCAGTTGCTGATGTGTTTCTCCATGAACTAACTGGGGTTCCAAGCATGTGTCACCAGCCCACTGAAAGCACTGTGCCTCCCCCTGGTCCCACACCCTGGTGTGGCCTCACTGTGCCATCCTTCGATGCCCTGTGCCTGGGGCAGGTCTCTCTGTGGTGACCAGGGGCAGGACTCCAGATGTCCTAGCAGGTCCCCAGAATGAGGCAGATCCAAGCCTGAGCTGGGAATTTTGAGGCAAAAGTGAAGTAGTCAGTAGTAGATGGGCAGAGAAAATTTGGGGGTAAGACTTAGAGGTACTGTGCAACGGACAAAGAATATTTTGGAAGAAAACTGAGTTCATCTGTAGGGGACAGAAGGAACATTTCGGGGATAAGAGAGAGGGCACAGTGACACTGCCAGCATGGAACAGACCCCAGAAGAGGGGCTGGTCCTACCGTTGTACTTGAAGCCTGGGACTGTTATGGATCCCATCCTCACTAGCAACTATCCTGCACCTTCTAACACTGGACCAGACTAAGGAGGCCTCTGCAGACTCCACTTTGCTAATGAGATTTTAGTAGCATCTTTCACATTCCCAGAACACGCTGTTTTAAAAAAAAAACCATATTGACATTTAATATGTTTATAAAAACTGAAGGAAAAATATTCACAGTCGACTAAAGCAGTGGCTTTTGTGGGGAGGAGGGACCCTGACCTACCCTGGGTAGTTTTGGAAAAAACTTGCTGCGAAATGTCTTTAAAAGGGCCGGGACAGTGCTGGGACAGGGCCGGGGGGATCCCAGGCTCAGCGAGGAGCAGTCCCAGTGCCGAGCCCAGGCTCAGCGAGGAGGAGCGGGCCCAGTGCCGAGCCCAGGCTCAGCGAGGAGGAGCGGGCCCAGTGCCGAGCCCAGGCTCAGCGAGGAGGAGCGGGCCCAGTGCCGAGCCGGGGGCGCTGGCCCGGGGAGCGAAGCGCTGTCCCCAATGCAGGCTCGTTTCCCGGGCACAGCCCCCATTCACACGCCGAGGGGAGGCATTTGGGGTTCAGCCTGGCTTTTTATCCCCGTTTGCCCAGAGCGGGAGCTGGGTGGTTCCCACGAAGCGCTGCTCGCTGACCATCACAACTTCACACTGTTTACACAATGTACAAAGACATCAGCATTAACTGGTTATACATTACATCTCTTTTCCATCAATTAGTACTCCACCCCCTGTTTGCAATGGTATCTCAGTTCTCACGCTGCGCAGCCCGAGGGAAGCCGTTCTCTTCGTCTGCGCTGGGCACCGTCTGGAGCCGGGGGTGGCGATCCCCGGGACCGGCACTGCCCGGCCCCACGGGCCTCACTCCCGTGTGCTCGCTGTTCTCAGAGCAGCAGGGCAGGCACACGCTGCCGGTCCTGAAGCCGCAGCGCCTAGANACCGGGCTGTACGGCGCCATCCAGCCCGCGGACTCCGTGTCGCTCAGCACCCGCACCCATGGCGCCGTCTTCAACCTTGAGTACTCGCCCGACGGGTAGGTGTGCTCAGGGTCCCCGCCCGGGTATGCTCGGAGCTCCCCGGAATGGTGTGCCCGGGGATCCCCCTCCAGATGTGCCGGGGCATCCCCATCCAGGTGTGCCCAGGGATCCGGAGGCGCAAGGTCCGTTCTGGTATCCAGGTGTCATTGCTGTTTACATCAGCAGCACCCCTGGGCTGTGGTTTAAAGAACTGGGGCAAGTTCCTGGCATGAGGTGTCGTCCTGTGCTCCTCCCACCTGACCTGGGTGGGGCAGGAGCTCTCCCTCTCAGGGAGGAGAGGGGTTGGGGGTGACCATCCTGCTAACGACTGCCCGGCTCCGGCTGGCGCCGGGGGTCCCCATGGTGCTGCCAAATCTATATTTTGCAAGGTTTTAGTGAAAAATACCCGACTGGTTTGCAACAAGGCAAATAGATACTGCTGATAAAGCTTTGAATCAGTGTTCCTTTTTCTGTCTCAGAACCCCTGGAAGGTGTGGGCAGAAGGTGGGCTGAGGGACCCAGTGACACATGGAATCTGTGGCATGACAGGCACCTGCTGGAGGGCAAAACCCAGCACAAACACAGAGTTTAGTGTTCTGCTCCCTGCAGGTCGGTGCTGACCGTCGCCTGTGAACAGACTGAAGTCCTGCTCTTTGACCCGATATCTTCAAAGCACATCAAGACTCTCTCCGAAGCTCATGAAGACTGTGTAAATAACATCAGGTAGGTCAGGAGGGACGTTTTGACACAATGCAGCCTATACCTAGGCTTTATAGCTTATATCCTCTGCCACTTTCTTGGGATAGAGCTGGAAATAGCAAGAGCAGGAGTTTAAATCCATCACTATTTTTATCATGTAATATTTTTCCTTTTAAATTGAGGGGATTTAAGCTATTCTGGGAATAGATTTTGAGGTGTGAATTTAAGGTATCTTCTAACAGTGTTACAGCTGCTCTTCACTCAGATTCTCAAAGCAAAAAAAAACCCACTCCAAAGGTCCAAAACAACAACTAAGCCCACAACAACAAAAAACCTCAACCAAAAACTAAACCCAAACAAAAAAACCTAAGAAAACTGTAGAACACATTGAGTGTTTTCATTCAAAAGAGCCACATATGATGTGGGGTGCCACATTCATTAGATGAGCTGATGCTTTTCACAAGCTGGTTGTCCTTTTTATAAAAGACTGATATTTTATATCACCTGGACATCTGTCAGGAAGGCTGGATTGAAATGTATGTCTGTCCGACACAAAGGAACTGAACTCTGTTATGCACACAATTTCTGCAGCATTACCTGGAGCCTTGTTCAGGTTAATGAGCAGGATTCCAGTCACTGCAGAAGTTCCTTGTAGTAAGCAGTGAAAATGCTTACTATTTACCAAAGTTTGGGATTTTTCCCATGGTAGTTGGTTACTGTTCGTTTTTCAGAGCTGTTGCTGCTTTTGCGTGGTGTAGCCCTAGGCTTAAAGGATTTTTAGTGGGTGTTTTTTGGATGGGTGTCTTGTTCCTTTTACTTCATGTAGGGCTTTTCTGAATTGAGTGCCTTCATCGGATGAATTCCAAACATAAACCAGCATGTCTTGTCCTTCTGAAAGTAAAGACATGCCTGAATTCCAGTGAATTCCAATTCACCTTTGATCTGTGTAGTGCAAACTCAGTGATTTCATATGTTCATTTTCTCACTGAACCAAGTAACTTGTGTTGGTATGTTCTCAAACAAGGTCTGGTCTTCACTCGGTGTTTTTGAAAAGCCTTGCAATTGAATCAGTAAACTCTAGACTCCATTTATTCAATTTATTTCCTAGCTGCACTTCAGCCCCACTGAGCTGAGTGTTGTCCAGAGGGGGAACAGACTGAGTTACTGTGGGGGTTCTGTCTGAGCACATGTTCCACTTGTGATTTGGCTCTTGTGTGATTTGTACACAATTCATTAATGCACAAACTCCCTATAAAACCCCCAAAATCCTGCTGTGCCTCTGTGTTTGCTCATTTGCTGCTGCAGAGGCACTGCTGGTTCATATTCCTGCTTTTAGCGGAGCTTTCACTGCCACATTGTCTGCTATAAGTTTTGGGAAATTCTGTTTGTGCCTGCTCTCTCATCTCTGTATTAGCTCACGTTCCTGCTCCAGCACACTTGCCCTGGGGCTGGTCCAGAACCCCACAGTGTCTCCCTCCTGCCCCAGGTTCCTGGATAACCGACTGTTTGCGACGTGCTCCGACGACACCACCATTGCGCTCTGGGACCTGAGGAAGCTCAACTCCAAAGTGTGCACCCTGCATGGCCACACTAGCTGGGTAAAGAACATCGAGTACGACACCAACACGAGGTTACTGGTGACCTCGGGCTTTGATGGAAACGTCATCATCTGGGACACCAACAGGTACGTGGCTGTGCTCGCCCCACGGCCTTTCTGCCACACACCAGGACAGGTCCAGCAGGTGTTCTGTACAGCATACAAAGCCTACCTCCCAGAGTGGGGCTGCAGTGTGCTCTGAAACACTGGAAGTAGTTCATGGCCCTTACCAAAAGCTTGCACCACCTCTCTGGTAATAGTAAATGGCTAGAAAGGATCTTCTCTTGCTGATGTGCCAAAATGTAGTTCTTCCTTCCAAAGAAGGTTCTGTCCTCATTGTAACTGTATGAATAGGTGACTTCTCCCATTCCATTAAAAAGTAGGATAAAGACAGCACTCAAAAAAAAGGTTTTGGGGTGAGCAAAATGAATGATGCTGAGCACATCCTGGACCCTTGTAGACACAATCAGGGCCTTGAGCTGGAGCTGACCACAGCCCCCTCCTGTGCTTGTCTTGCTGTGCAGGTGCACAGAGGATGGATGTCCCCACAAGAAGTTTTTTCACACCCGTTTCCTGATGCGAATGAGGCTGACGCCAGACTGTTCCAAAATGCTGATCTCCACCTCCTCTGGTTACCTTCTGATTTTGCATGACCTTGACCTAAACAAGTCTTTAGAGGTTGGCAGCTACCCGATTTTAAGAGCCAGGAGGACCACATCGAGCTCAGGTGAATGGTGGTGAGGAGGTCTGTGACAGGTGCTGTGTGGGGGGTGTTCTGTGGGGTGCTCTTGGCCAGCAGCCCACGTGTGCTGGGCTACCTGTGGGCTCATCTCTCTGGTCTTGTTTGCAGACATAACGTCGTCAGGCTCCTCTGGGCCTCGAGCTGTGGGCTCACCCTGTCACCAGAACAACTTAGGGCCGCTCTCTGAGAAAACCTTGTCACGGCCCTCCCAGCGAGAAGGTAGGAAAAGATCATTAAGAAAAAGATAAAAGAAATCCTTGACCTTCATTTACTGTATCCAAAAGAGGCCAGAGTACGATAATGGAAAAACTGCTTGTTTTTCCTGTGGTTTTTAAAGAATGGTGTTGCTGAGACTTCTATTACACTAATAAAATCTCATTGCACCAAAGCCTGGGGACCTAATCAGGTTTTATTTCTGAGAAGTCTGGTAAAAGTAGCAAGATCTGTATTTTACGTCAGTATGTTGTTGTTACATAGAGGTGCTCCCTTTTCCTTGTCTTTTTCCTTGTGTTTTTCCTTGAATGAAGTTTGTGTGAATGATCTTTAAGGGAAAAAAAGAGGATACACTTCCAGAGAAATCAGCATGAACTTGGCAAATGGGTGAATACTTTGTACATCCCTTGCAATTTCAAAGAAATGTAATGTTAATTTCTAGCTGCTCATGGTTGTGAGATGCTGAAGCATACTGCTGAGAGAAGGCTTACCTGGATGCCAGGGAGTGATTTACCTGGGGGTAAGGGGAAGAAGGGAGAAAAGCTACAAGATGAGCAAGTATTGGAAGGAATTTGGAGATGACATCAAAGAAGTTTGAGAATCAACAGTTCTTATAAAAACACTCTTTAGATTTTGCTGTAATGCTAATGAAGAGCATAAGTGTGGAAGGTTAATGTAGTTGTCAGTGTGGGCTGGTTAACGCAGGCCTGGGCATTGAAATTTCAAAAAAAGGAGCTGTTTGAATTGAGGACTGAGCCCATTGGTGTTGGCTCAGGGTTCCTGTTACCCTTTGAGTTTCCCTGTCCTGACGGTGCAGTCTGTCCTGACGGTGCAGTGTGTTCTGGCATCCATGTGCAGCTGCCGCAGGTGTGACCCCATTTCTGCAGCAGGACTGGTGAGAGGTGAAGGTCAACGTGTGGATTTCACTGAGACTCACATTTAGTTCCTCTTCCAGGGGGATCACCTAGAAATAGCCTTGAGGTGTTAACACCAGAGGTTCCTGGAGAAAGAGATCGTGGGAACTGCATCACGTCGCTGCAGCTGCACCCCAAGGGGTGGGCCACACTGTTGCGCTGCTCCAGCAACACAGATGACCAGGAGGTAACACATTGCAATGTGTTCTTCTTTAAAATATGTGCAGTTAGATGTGTCTTTTCTTCTTTTTTTTATGTTCTTCCTGGTAGAACCTACTTCAAGCCTTTTCCTTGATGCAGGAAATCCTAAGACCAGCTGCAGTTCAGCCGCAAACTGCAGATTCTGCTCCTCTAACTTGACCAACAATAGACCATAGTACTTGACCAATAAGAAATGGTTTAGTTACTTTGATTGATGATGTAAATTTAGGTTCATTTGGTTTTGTTTGGGGTGGGTTTTTTTTTGTTTGTGTATTTGTTTGGGATTTTTTTTTTTTTAGTTGAAGAAAGCCACTCTTTGTAATGGTAACCCTTTACAGAAGTGTAGAGGACTGAGTGGAAGCTTAGCAGATGGGTTATAAATTTTAATGCTGGTTGTGTTATAATCAAAGTGCTATACAACACATTTTGTAACATGCAAAATGTTACATTGGGTCAGTTGGTATAACTCAGATGGTTGACTGAGTTGTAATTTCTCTTAGTTTGCCTTACTCTGTTGTGCTAATATTCATTGGTATTCTTCCTGTTCTGGTTATTTTAGAAGGATGCATGAAACAGAGCTAGGAATGCTTGTCCTGGGGCTAAAGTGGAATCAGCTGGTGCCACAATCTGAACTTTGTCATTGATTTTTTTTACATTTGTTTTGAGATTAAATAATGAGATGACAGACAGGGATCTTAATGTGTATCACAAATAACAAACTGGCTGTAGAGCTGTTCGTAACTTTCCTTCAAAAATCTGTTACCCCCTTGTTCCAAGATTCCATGCCTTTTGAAGTCAAAGGCATGAAATGCCAGTGATCTGCTCTAAGTTACAGTCAGCTGATTTTGACTTTGTAGGTTTAATTTAAATATTTACTAAATTAGAGCAGATGCCTGGCCAAAGGATTAGGCTTTGCTCTCTGCATATTGGAAAGATTGTATCTAGCACCCATTTAATTAAAACTGCAGCTTTAATGCTGGGCAGCTGCTTTGCATGGATAGTTCACTGGGAAGGAGATGCTGAGGCAGTGGCCTCTGGGTGCTCATTGGAGAGCAGGTCAGCAGGAGCATCACCCTCGTGTGCCATTACCTGTTCATATTAGCTGCTCATTACCTGTTGATGTGCAGGGGGAGGGAATGTGTGTTTGCAGTGTTTTACTTCTCTTTCAGTGTCCCTTTCTCTGCCTCTCCCTTTAGTGGACTTGTGTCTATGAATTCCAGGAAGGAGCCCCAGTGCGTCCCGTGTCTCCGCGCTGCTCCCTGCGCCTGACGCACTGCATCGAGGAGGCCAACGTGGGCCGGGGCTACATCAAGGAGCTCTGCTTCAGCCCCGACGGCCGCATGATCTCGTCCCCGCACGGCTTTGGCATCCGCCTGCTGGGCTTCGATGCGCACTGCAGCGAGCTGGTGGACTGCCTGCCGCGGGAGGCCAGCCCCTTGCGCGAGATCCGCTCGCTCTACTCCCACAACGACGTGGTGCTCACCACCAAGTTCTCCCCCACGCACTGTCAGATCGCCTCGGGGTGCCTTAGTGGACGCGTCTCCCTCTACCAGCCAAAGTTCTAGGCACAGCAGCGGCTCCTGTGGATGGACTTTTGTGGGTTTCACTTCAGTTGAGTGGAAGTGTGCTCTCTCCAAAATCTCTGAATCCAGAGGAGGTCACAGCACCGTGACCTCGGGACGTGATGGTGGAAGGATTTTTCAGGCCAGCACCATGCGGATCCTGGTCCTGCATCTGTGAGCCTGCGGCCACATGCTGTGTCCCGGCCCCGCCAGCAGACCTCTGTTCCTGCTGATCCTGTGCCATCGGGCTGCTGTCCTGCTGCGTTTGTACCCTGATACTTGATTGTTTCCTTCAGTGCAACTCCACCGGGCTGTTCGGAACAACGCAGAGGGGCAGGGTGCCCCAGGTGCCTCCTGTCCCAGAGGAGCTGGGCTGCCTCGCCTCTGCTTCCTCTTCTGTCGCTGAAGTAACTCTGTGGTGATCAGTAGATAATGGGCTGCTTGTCTACATAAGCAACACGGTTAGTTACTCTCACCAAAAAAAATCCAGAAACAAACAAACAATGATAAAAGGAATTTTGCTTTCATTTCTATGTTAATGTGGTTATCATTGGCTAGAAAAATGAGTCACAGTGTGGCTTAGGCTGGCAGGGACCACTGGAGGTCACCCAGGCCCACCCCCTGCACAGGCAGACTCCCCTTGAGCCTGCCACTCAGCACTGGGAAGACCCTGCCCCAGAGGATCTCTCTGGGTTCATGCAGCAGGGCAGCTCTTGCCCCTCCTCTGCCAGGTTTCTGTTGCAAGGGGCTTTGCACATCATCCCACACCTGAAACATGGTGACTTTCTGCTGATGTTCAGGTATTTCCCACCTGGCTGTTTTTCTACACACAGATCGCCTGCACTGTTGCTATGGGAGAAATTAATTTGGATGTGTCCCTGGTATCACCAGATGAACTTTTCTTCACGTGTGCTGTTGGTTTGGGAGGGCATTAAAAGCAAACCTGTCAACAGTGAGAGCTACCTGGATCTAACCAGGCTTACCTCAGGTGTGAAACACTAATGTTCACCTTGGTGAAAGGGTCTGGAGGGGAAGCTGTACAAGGAGCAGCTGAGATCACTTGCTTTGTTCAGCTTGGAGGAATCTGAGATGAGATCTGATGAGATCTCATTGTGCTCTTGAACAACTCCTGGGGGGCAGTGGAGGGGCAGGTACCGATCTCTGCTCCCTGGGACAGCACCCAGGGAAGGGCTGGAAGTGTGCCGGGCAGGCTCAGGCTGGAGATCAGGGAAAGGTTCTTCCCCCAGAGGGTGCTGGGCACTGCCCAGGCTCCCCAGGGAATGGGCACAGCCCCGAGGCTGCCGGAGCTCCAGGAGCGCTGCCAGGGATGCCCAGGGTGGGATTGTTGGGGGTCTGGGCAGGGCCAGGGCTTGGACTGGGTGATCGCTGTGGGTCCCTTCCAGCTCAGCATATTCTGTGATTCAATGGTCACACCCAAATTATGAATGCCAGATTTGAACCCTTGAGTTAATAGAGCTAACCCTGTAAATGCACAGGTATTTCAGTCTTGTACATTCATATCTGTTTATAACATTCTGATCACTTCTGTGTTTCAAGATGGGGGTTTTTTTTAGTATTTCACTAAAGTTTGCAGACCGGTTACGCACTCACTTCAGCAGGGAACTTTACTTGAAAGTACTGTCACCTGCTGGTGTTCAGGTTCATGCTCTCTAGCTCGACGGAGCACACTTGTTCAAAGCTGACTCTTACAAAGCCTTTTGCAAAACGTATTTGGGGATAAAGACAACATTTATGGACGTGAGAGAGCTGGGAAGATAAGCCTGAGGATCCTCCTGTAGCTTTATATTTATGCGGGTAGTATACCCCGTTGTTGGTGCAGAAATCATTGAAGCTTAAGGCTCCTCTGCATTATGAGAGAAAAAAATCCCACGTTTCCTCTTCCGGAGAATTTCTTTGGTAATATGAAGCCTGCAGTTTTGCGCATTTGGTAATCTGAGGGCAAACATCCCTTCTGCTGTCCTGAGCCTGCACGTGGGATAGGTGTGTCTGCTGGGTTGTTAAAGCAGCTCAGGGCACTTCCCTCCACTGGTTCAACACCCTGCGAGTGAAGTGTGCAGGAAACTTGGGGACAAGCTTGGGATACAAGGTTTTTATGCAAAGGAACAGCTACAAGGGGTTTGTAATGGGCCAAGCTGTTTGGGGAAAAAAACCCAGGTCCTGCCCAGGACTACAGCAGCTTTTCGCCAAGTACTTGCTGTCCCACTGCCAGGCTGCTGTTTTCTCACCTTATTTAATGTTTTATTACACATCATGGAAGGGACTGCAGGGACACTTGAGAGAATCTCAGAGTTCTCACGGGCTTGCACAGTGTTTGTTTTGGAGGTGAAGGAGCACCCACAGGATCAAAGCGGTTCTTGGGTGGGTCTGTCTGTTTCCAAGGCTGTTTTTGTTTTTCCTGTCAGAACCTCCTCAGACTGGTGGATCCCTAGTGACTGTAACGCTATGCCTGTGAATATGCACTGAGTGTTACCTTTTTAATTCTACCTCATGATACGCTGTGTTTTACACCAGTATTGTGCTGAGCTTTGGACACTCACCTTTCTGTATAAAGGACTGTTACCCCAAGTGACAGATGTGTCACCACTCCTTGATACCACCTGTGGTTGGCTGACGGGCCCTGCCTGGTTCCGGGACCAACAACTCACCTGGTGGAGGGGTTTGGTCACTTTGATGCTTTTGTAGCGTGTCCAGCAGATGCATAAAATGATGGAATCTCTACATGTATGCTGTAGAAATGTTACTTAGTTCTTCTGATGACATTTGTAATAAGTTTGAATTAGAGTAAGTAGGTAATCTTAGATTTTGGTAATTCGATTGATTACTCCTTTTCAACAACACTTGGAAGTTTTCCATGAAGGCTTTACCACGTTTTACCTGTAAAGTTCACTGTTCAGTGGCTTACAGCTGACATGCCTCACAATCATGTGGTGGTGCAAGTGTTTTCAGTTCTCTCTCAGTAACATTACTGAAACAATGAAGCTATGTGTTGGTGAGCTTTGGGTTATTTCTAGGTAGTAAAAAAAATTATCTTCTAGTTGTGTTTCAAAAGTTGAATGCTCAACCTTGAGAAGTGTATAAAACTGTGAAAAAACTGTAAGGAAACATTTCCAAGGGAGATGAAGGACTGCACTGACAGACGGGGAGGGGTGGCTTGCACCAGGGGTGTCTGTGAACTGGTGTTGCAGCACTTGATAAATTCCACAGCGCTTGTCCCGGGGCCAGAGCTCTCTGACTGTACAGCATGCAGTGTGTTGCTCATGGTTTCAGACGCGGGAGCTCCCGTGAGAGAATGCCCGGCGTGCGGCATGACTGCTCCAGATCCCCGGGGGAGGCCATGGCTGGTGGCGTCCGCAGGAGCTAGAGTCGTGTCGAGGCTGGTTTTCCGACTGTCCCAGCCAGGGTGTGCTGTGGGAGAGACCGCGCCAGGCGGCAGCGGCCGTTCCCGTGTGCCCAGCGTGGCACGGCACGGGGCTGCTGTCCCCGTGTCACACACGGACAGTCCGGGTAGGAGCGGCACTGCCACACCATGGGGACAGAGGAAAAGCACAGCGATACCGACAGACACACATTTGCACTCTTGGAGTCTTGGGGTAAGGACAGTTCGATGCCTACTACTAGAATTAGAATGTAAACATCAGTTTTTTCAGGCGGGGGGGAGGGGTCTTGGTTAATTTAGTGGGGTTTGTTTCTGTTTGTTTGTTTTTTGTGTTGTTGTTTTGGATTGGGTAGCACTGATGTGGAGAAGGTTCAGACATAGTAATACATGGGTCTGTTGCTCTAGGACATATAAACTCTTTGAAAAAAAGAAATACACTTGCCAAATGAAAGCTTTTAAAAAATCTAGTTTACAAGATTCTAAAAAGTTGGAGAGAAGGGAAGAAGTCAATGACCCATCATGTTTTTGACCTGCAGGAAACAGAAACTTCTCATTGGCTGATCTTAGTCGAAGGTGCATTTTCTAAAGCACTATCCTCAGTTAAGTATAAGGTTTTTAATACAGAAACAAATTGTGCATGTAGAGTATTTTGAAATACCTGAGATTTCATAGTAAAAACTGTAGCCTTTTAATACCGTATATGAAGTATCAGAACTGCTTTGGAAGTATTGTACTTACAGCCGTACAGTAACTTACTATTTGTGGACAGTTTCTCTTGCTTGCATAATAAACATTTAATAATTCACTGAATTGAAAGGTATTTTATTTATGTTAAAATGAGCCATGCTCACTGGCTCTTCCCTGCCCCCGAAAATTAAGAGGAAAAACACCTCCTACTGCTTAGATGCTGCCTTTCTCAAGTGTGTCACAGTAGTGCTTTCACATGAAATTTTTCTGAAAGTCACATATGAAGAGTCAAAATTGACTCTGAACCTCAGATCCAGTGCTCCATTATTTCAATTTTGCTGGGATAGTTGGGCACTGACCAGCTCTGGGCTTGTGCCAAACTCTCACCCTCGACACTTTGGCTTCCACAAACAGGATACACATAACATCTTCTACAGAGACACAGGCTGCAGATTTTTTTTTTATTCCATCAAGGAGTGATTACAAAAAAAATGATACACTGGTAGAAATCAGGTTCTGCCAGTAACAAACATCCAGTAAACATTTCATTTAGATGCAGATAATCACCACTGGGATACAGGAACTCATGCTTGTGCCCACCCATTGCCATCTGTGAAGCTCAGGACTGTATGTATGATTACAACACACTGATTAGGATCAATTTCAGAAGACAGTTTTAGCAAATGGAAAACTCAAATTCAGAAAACCAACAGCCCCTCCAAGACTTAAGAAAAGACTAAATTCAAGCAGTTTCTGAAAGCTTTGCTGCTCCCCACCATCCAAAATGTTTTGGTTTATATATGAATGTACAGTTTAATTAAAGAGGAAGCCTCAGGGAGATTCAAACACTTTTTGTTGGGACCCTCATCTAGCTCAGGGTTGTGCTTGCTCTTCAGTCCCTGTATTTAAAGCCCGAAGTCTTCCCTCCCTCTACTCCCATGTCTGTAAGACACAGATATCTGTCAGTCCTTTCAATATTTGCGTACAGCAGTCCTGAAACGTGTCTCCAAACACTCCACCTTTCCTGCCTCCCTGCTTCCAAGGTCATCTTTGGCTTTTCATCTCCTCTACACCTACAGACCTCCCCTGAAGCAGGTAACACAGAAATCTCACCTTGCCTGTGCCACTCTGTCTTGCAGAACTGTTAACAGTATACACTAAGCAGGCAGAACCCCAAGTTCCGGGTAAAAACATCTCATGATCAGTAATTCCACAGAGGGAACTGAGAAAAGACAAGACATGGCAGTGCAAAAAGCCATGTGTGAAGTGCTTGAGCAGCTGCAGGAGCTGGAGTGTCCCGTGAGCATTACGGACAGGAACACCTCCCTGATCCTGTAGCTGGACGCAACAGAAAAAGCAGCAATGCAAAAAAAAACATCCTCACAAAAAGCAGAACAAACCTCGTGTTTTTTAACAAGGAAGGACACTTTAAAGCTTTAGTGAGTTTGCTGTTCCATTCCTTCCACTTTTCCCTTTTCACAGGAAGGCACACGTACAAACATACACACACACACACACACACAAAGAGAGATCCAGCCTGGGCTGAGGTCACACCTTCAGTGCCATGGCTGGAGGACATGGCCACTGCAGGCCACACCTTGCGGTGGCTGCAGCAGGCTGAGGTGCAGCTGAGAGTTCTGCACTTCAGTCATCCCCTTCTGGATTTGTCCTTTGAGCTTTATACAACGAGGACTCCAAAACATCTGAAAATGCAGTTCCAAAATCGAGACTTGGAAGATGATCAGGCAATGGAATTGTTTTTCTTCAGCCCCTCCTTGATTCTCATGTTCTAAACATGGGCAGTGGAGTGCATCCCATCACAGAGCATTATGGAATTTTGGGAGTGATACAGAGTAACAGAAGTATTTTTGTTTTCTCCTTTACACCTTATATTTGTCTAGTAGCTCTGTAATGGGTAAACTCACTTGCCAGCAAAGGAATACTTTAAAAAGTTCATCATAATTGCACCAAGGTTTAAATGTATCACCATTCACCCCATAAATACCGAAGGCTGGGAGGAATTACCTGTCACACGCACAGGTACTGCTCCCTGGGATTGAGGACACTGTGAGAGCTGACACTCCACAAGCAGGACAGGGTCACAGCAGCTTCAGCAGGAACTCGTAGGTGGCGTTGATGATCCCCCAGGACAGCACAGAGCGGTGGTAGTTCAGGTGGGCTCCTCTGAAGAGGTGGACCAGCTTCCTGTCTCGTTCCAGCCAGATTGTCACAAATACTTTGGAGAAGGACTGAAATTCACCACCGATCTGAGCTTGCATGCGAGTTTTTACGACATTCACAGGGAAGAACAAAAAGCCCAGCATGGCACCCAGCAGCCCCCCACAGATGAAGTCGTTGACCATGTGAGAGCTGTACGAGGTGGCTTCAGGCAGACACTGCTTGATGGGCCCCCGCAGACCAAAGAAGAGCACGTTACTGGGCCCGTTCCGGAGCAGAATAGGTACCAGTCCCCGGTAATACTCCCGCACCCCGTATGTTTTCAACACCTTGAAGGCCTGGTAAGTGTTTGTGAACTTGTCGTGGTGTTTGTAGTCCTGGAGCAGCGTCTGGACGCGCTCGAAGGGCGTGAGCACGGCCTCGGTGGTGCCGGCCAGTGCGGCGGCTGCGCTGCGCGTCACGAGCTCGGGCGCGCGGGCGTGGCTGAGCAGCAGCGCCGAGAAATCCTCGTAGAGGCCGAACATGAGGGCCAGGGTGGTGGTTTTCTGCATGAGCGGGGGCAGGATGCCGCGGTACAGCGTGCGCAGCCCGTCGCGGTACAGCTGGCACACAGCGTCCCTCGTGCGCAGCCCGTAGAGCTGCTGCCGGAACAGCACCTTCTGGATGGGGAATGTCACCACGATGTTGGTGAAGGCTGCACACAGCCCGCACAGGTAATGCTTGCCCGAGGCCGTGTCCCTGCCCGCAGACCCCGCAGAGCCCCCGGGGGCAGCGCCGGCCGGGCCCATGGCTCTGGTGCTCCTCCTCTCACACACACCCGGCTGAGACAGCTGTGGCTGGCCCGCAGCTCTGCCCGCCTAGCGCCTCATCCCAACATCCCGGTAAAACACAGCCCACAGAGTGTGAAGAGGAAAAGCAACAAATGCCAGATCTGATGGATGTTGTGCCATTTCTGCTCAAGGCCAGGCAGCAATAAAAAGCAGCAGTTCTTCCCTTCCGTGCTCTTTCAAGTTAAAACAGAAATAAATCAGGAGGAGTTCCCCGGGAATTACAAATTCCAACAGTGAAAGACTGACCCTCACACTAATAAAACACTCTGTGAAGAAAAGAGAGGCTGCCAAAAAAACCCCAAACTAAACCAAATACATGCAGCAGCACTATAAAACCCGATCCTTACACTCTACCTCTCCCCGTGGCAGAAAACACCAGATAACATTCTGTTGTGGTTCAACGCAGCAGCTGAGCAGCACCACCCACAAGGGATGCACAGCTGTCACGCAGGTGTGATTTCACTAACACAGTGGAGAAATTCTTTACAAGTCCCAGGTCACTGCTCTGCAGCCTGCTCTGCATCAGCCCCCATGCTCAATGTCCAGGTTCTGCTGAGAAGTTTCACAAGTCAAATTTGGCTAGGCCCAGGATCCTGAAGGACATGTGGACAGAGGCAGCTTGACCAGATCGTCTGGAGGAGGATTGCGGAGGTCTTTACCTGGCAAATTCTGTTTGAGAGAAGAATGGGATTATTTACTTAATGGTTATGAAAAGATGTTTCTGCAGGTGCCCAAATCCCACCCTCGATCACAGCTCAGCCTGCGAAAGGTCCGTGACTGTCATGTGAGGCTGCAGGTGGTTCATGAACCTCAAATTCTCCCCACCACCACCAACACACATAAGATTTCCAGGATCTCAAGGGCTGTTTGAGGACAACAGCCCTGCCCGGCGTGAGGAGCTACTGAAAAGAGCAGGGGAGAAAGAATGGAGGGGGGAAAAGGAAAGGAGGAGCGAGAGAGAAAGGAGCGGGAAGAAATAGGGAGGGGAAAAAGAAGGGAAGGGCGGGGAG